>JAHWFP010181002.1:0-14295 GCA_023313725.1 Lithobius niger | reverse complement strand
AATAGTTACTAGCCTATTGCAAGATAGATAAATTTCAGTTTTGTACGGTTATTATACCTAAAATACAGACATAAGGCTTGGTTGGCATAAGCAAAATGTCGTTTTATGCTTACCTTCTCCTATATTGTGCGTGTTTTTCTAATTATTGAGAATAAGAGCCTAAATAATGAAAACGTAACTGTCACCTAACTTTGGTTAATCAAGGTTTTGAATTAAATTTAGTTTTTTAATGATTTTTTACCCTTCCAATTCAATGTTCAAATGTTGTATACAAAATAACTTACTTTGTATACCTACAATTCTGTGCGAAAACAAAACTTTTTTGTGCAAAATCCAATTTAAATCAAAAAAATCTGATTTAAATAAAAAAAAATTCGATTTAAATTTTAAAAAATCTGATTTTTTTGATTTTTTATAAAAAATCATGATTTTTTCCAACGTTGCGTACCAGCAAATTATCAAGTCCCCTTCTTGTGGAATACACTTTACACAGTCCTTTACGATCGTTTATGAAAAGGTAATAGTCTCTTTTGCACAAGGTAACAGTCGCTTACTTAATACAAAATAATAGGCTTATTCGTTTAATCCGAGTTCAGTTGACATTGTTACAGAGCGCCTTCTGCGTGACAAACCTGGGCTATTCCGTAATGGTTGGGAATGACAGCACTGGTAGTGACCGCGTGCTGATAGACTTCCACCAGTTGACTACTGCGAGTACTGGATAACTTCTGGCTAATGCTACGAAAAAATTCGACAGAGTAAAGGACAACTTGAGTTTATTAATCGACGGGGCCTAGTGAAATAACTACAACGACAATCGATGTTTTTAGCAGGAATTACAATAGCTCAAATTCCGGCCATGTGTATGTTGTGGACGGTGTGGGACTTGGCGGCTCAGCTCCCCAGGCCTGCAAACCATATGAAAATGGGGCTTTGGTTAAGCTGCAAGCCTACCCTGCTCCTATATCGCAATCATACTTGTTGGACGCAGCTATCGACATAAGTCTCTGTCACTGCGTATGGGCCATGCTTTCATTGACCGTATAAGGAGGATGCTCAAGATGGGTACTTTGTTGGGTCCCGAAGTGGGGTGCAAGATTCAGTCCATTTGTGATGTATGGCTGAGGGCCAAGATGCACCGCGCCAGTCACGGGGCGTTGCCTGATCGGCCCACCGTGGTGCGGATGCAGTCTTGGTGACCAAATGACTGCATTATTAGCAGGGAGGTATCGCTTGAAGGAGGGTCGGTACTTTTCCTAAAAGTCGACTTAGGGACCCGCCATTTCTTCACATGTGTCCTCTAGTCTGAAGCACAAGTGGATGATGTAATCATCACTGAGACCCATAGAAGGCAGGCGGTGATTGGCCAAACATTGGTTAAGTTGATTAGTGATGGAGCCCTAATGTATAGGACAGCACGGCTTCAGGAGTTTTTGAGATGGAATGGGACAGTTCATTGTTGTGCACCCCTCAGGTCGTAGGAACAAAATGGAGTAAGCAAGAGAGCAAATTTGAGCCTTAAGAACATCGCTCGGGCAATCCTGGAGGATGCGAGATTGCCTGAAGTCTTTTGGGGCTACGCTTGCTTAGAGGCCATAATCTTACTCAACCAGTTGTACACTAGGACTGTCCCTGATGATGTGTCGCCGCATCAGAAGTGGACAGGTTATGTGCCAGATGTAATGTAGGTCAGACGATTTGGGTGCCTAGCGTATGATTACGTTTACCCAATTCACCGACTTGCTAAGTGTGCCGTTACAGGCTCCCTAGAATACATCTGGGGTATGTTCCAGGACCGATGAGGATAAAAGTTGTGCTACCCACCAACGGGAAAGATAACCATTTTACAGCAGACGTGAAATTTGTGGAGATAGAAAATGCAATCAATTATTTCACGGACCCAATGGTGGGAAATATGGGTGGAAACCTGTTTTCTCGTACCGTTAGTATGACGATTTACACGTCGTCATCCTCAAGGTCCAAACAGCAGGCGCCACCTTCCTTTCAGAATACCCCCAGTAACCACAGGGTATCGAATTTCTCATTCCGCTCGCCAAGTAATACAAGCCTGAATGCTCCTACTCCACACTTGTCAAACAAGTCCGTTACGTCTGTAACATCCGGGGTAGAGCGAGGGTCAGAGGAATGGAAGATCATGGGGGAATTGGGGGGAAGGCTCTCATGAACCTGAGAGTGGCAGTAAGGAGTGGGGCAGAAATGGGTTTGGGAGTAGCCTCCACAAGGGGTAGAAGAAAAAGTATCGTGTCATGAGTAGTCGTGCCACTAGTAAAACTTCTAGGGGCACGAAGGCTAAGTCAAATGTTGCCTCCCCAAAAGTGATATCGCCTAGGCAGTCGAGGCGCCTGTTGGGGCAGCTTCCTTTACACCACATGAATCTCTAATAAGTGCCCTTCTGGTATTTATGTGTAAACACGGTAAAAGTCGCTTAGACATTGAGTTAGGGTAAAATCAATAATAATAAATTTGAAACTAACGGTGGGGGTATCCAGTTGAGGTCTACATTAGCCCCGGATTATCTTAGCCCTGGATCTAACTAACCCTCGACCTGGGAGTTAGTGGAATGGAGAAAAAGGTTGGTGATATCCATGTTGGACAAGTTGGGGTTTTGTTAGCTCTTTACTCCTTAGACCTCGACCTTCAGGCTAAATTACCCCTCGATATACTTATGTTAAAATGTTGTTAAAGCTCAGGGATAACGCTAATCTTGGATGGATATCACCTCTTTTTACATCTCGGGGCTAACTACTCGGGATATCACCACTTTGACTTATTCCCGAGCTTCACACAAGGATTAAGTTTAAACCTCAATTGGATATCCCCACCATAACCAGCTAACACTGTTTTATTGCTTTTATTTGAACTAATGATGTTGTAAAATATTAACCTTTTGACTCACCAGCCAACCTTTTAAACCCAATTTTCTGGAAATATCAATTGCTTTTTTTAAGTGTACCACCCTCACTCCCTTATCAAGGGGAAGGGGTGTTATGGAATGGTGAAACCAAGCCCCGCACCGTCCACACGTTAAACTCCCTCTCACCAATATTGTTTGAACATTTTAAGTCGTTCGGGTGTCTGCCCAGGCTAGCTGCAAGTTGAACTTGGCGGACGGATGACTACTAGCGCTATCTATAGTTTGTTCCACATTATGTTTTCAGAAAACTGACTTGATAACGACTCGTTTCCTTGCACTGAGAGTGGAAAAACATGTGGAAATCACACTTGTAGACTCTCCACTGTTACTGCTAGAGTTTACGAATGGGATGTTTACGGATTTTTTTAACTCGTAGTGGAAGAAAACGTGGCGTCATACAGTCAGTTTTCTGAAAACATAATGTGGAACAAAGTATACACATGTAATTTTAGGAACAATCAGTTTGGTAACAATGTTTGTCAGTTGAACGACTGTAAGGTCGGGATTTAGGCGAAGTTGGTTTGAGGATATGTCTTTCTCGATTCTGTATTGTTGTATATCCTTTGTTTATCCATATTAACCATCCGCAGACCCCACAACATTTTCTTCTGGAGTGTACAGCTGCCCAACAGTTTCGGTTGGGGTTGCAGGGTTACATGCGTCCAGGGCTAGGGGTGGGCGGTCTACTCTCTCTCCAGTGTCCACCAGTATTCGCCAGGCTTAGAGCAGTAGCTGTCTTTGTTAATAGGTCAGGTGTTCGGGTTTAGACGGCGACCTAACATTTCACTTGTGCTCCCTGCTTCGCTCTGTTCCCGAGTTATGAAATGTGGTGTTGTATGGTACAGTTGTGGTGATATATGATGAGGTCTGAGGACCTAGTGCGTCTGTGCATAAGTTGTTGTAGATTTTTATGTCCGAGCGCATGGCTGAGGGCCAAGGCTCGTGGAATAAAACCAACCAACCATCCTTGTAGTGTGTAAGGTTAGTGTTGAATAGTTTCTGTAGTACGGTGCATGGCTTTGGGCCCGGGCCCTGAATAAACATTAATTTATTCATTCCATCCTTTTGTTATTGTAGCCTACTGGATGTCACCCGTTGCTTGTTGTGGTGAGCATGCTTTAAATTTTAATTAATTAATTAATTCTGCATGATTCATGGTAACGTATTTTCCAACCCAGATTTGAATCAGTGGACGATACTACACTGACTGGATAGAATATTCTCGAATAGCGATTGATGGCTACAACACGCCACACAAGTTTGCATCTGTATTGGTTCGTGTTAACAGTGTTTCATTTAATTTGTGATCTCATATGGAGCTTCCTAGAGGAAACGTAAATGCCTGTAATCTGACTATAAATCGCACCTAAACTAGCAAGAGCAACGAGCTAACCAATGGTGAACATTTGTGTAACTCCCCCATGAGATTATAAGTATTACGTCACTGATTTAATAAAAGTACTGGAATCGTGATCCGTTCACCCTTAACTTTCGCAACTCATGTAAATTTAAGTTACCAAGGCAATTCAATAGAGGGTTCGAGGATATACCTTAAGAACAGGTTTGAATATCAAAACAACACACTGCCCTCTAGGGATTGTTGGTATTTGGTTCACCACAAAGAGGATTACTCCCTACTTCGTGGAAGATACTAACTACCATATAGGAGCTCGATGGACAAAGCCAGAACTCCATTAGACACGCTCCTATGATAGCTGGCAGCGGTTAAAATTTTCTTGCCACATATGTAGCAGGTACACACCAGTTCTCATATTTGAAGAAACACATTGGAGACGTACTCTACATTTTAGATAATATTAGATGAAGCATGATTTGCGGTAGCAGCTAACAAATCTGATCTGGACGTAATAGCATTTAGTCAAGCCAAAGGTTGTACTGACTACACAGTGCAGCCAACGCAGATGCAAGTGCATCTTGAGGAGGTGGTCAGTGTCCTCACACTATGTAACCCATTGCGACAGGAGATAACTTTAAACAGCCACAGCCTTGTTCTTCTCACTGTAGCCAACTGGTCTCCATTAGGGTTAACCATTACCGCGACTTGCTTCAACTAGTCCTGCTTGTAAGCGGCTCAGTCCCGCTAACTAACCCACACATTACCGTAATCCAGTATGGCATTCGGCGGCCACGAAATCTAGTAAGAAAGATGCCTATGGGCCTGCTCCCTTACAAGCGCTTAGCCACAGACCAAATCTTCCATGTTAACACCTTTCGCAGGTCCAAGCATGATCATGCGGCACAGCTTGTAGCTAAGTGGACTCTGTCTCTAAGTAGAACGCTGACCGGAAACGGTTACTCCTATATGAATTATTTTTCCCTTTTATCAAAAGCCACCATTTGGGTTTGAAATTTTTGGTTTTGGGTTTGAAGTAGGAGCTACACATGTGGAAGTTAGTTTCCATGCCAACATTCCTCCTGCCCATATTCAACAACAGTCTATAACTACATCGCCCCTTTTTTTTATTTCCTTCACTAAACGAAGCGTACATAAATTGTTCAACCTCTTCTCGTCCAACATACCTACAACGCACTTTCGCCTCCACCCCCCCCCCCCACCCTTTCCCCCAACGTGATTGACTTCTCGAATGCCATCCTAAGAGCGTTACCCAGTCACACAGTCACTTGGTTCGTTCTTATATGTAGTATGTAAAAGATTATAAGCAGCGGCATACCTTTTACTCAGTTACGATTAAGTTTCAAAGAAAACAAATAAAAATAATGACATTTTAGTCTTCTGTACTGCCGTACCGGCTGAGAAGACTATTGCAACGACTTTGTACGTCTGTCCGTCGCTTTTCTCAACTTCGCAACGGTACCAGATATTGACGACCATTGTTTACAACGTTAGATTCAGTGTGAGAAGTTAGTTAAATAAAATGGCAAATTAAAACATCGTTACTTCCTTATAGCTAATAGACTTCTTCGACGTAACTAAATTAAATAATAACATTTGAACGTCGAATTAAAATCCTAAGGTAACACTCAATAAAAACAAATTGATTTTAGCTTCGTTTAAAATAGTCTCGTCGCATTGTTGCATGAATGAATAGGCTTACCGTCGAACCAAATTCTTGATTAGCCTATCTGCTACTAACGAAACTAAAACAGGCCTAAAAAGTGAAAATTAGGCCTAAAATCATGTTACAATGGGAACGTCAAGTTGCTACGAGGCTGTTGGCTTCATCAACAGCGTCTCTCTCTCGTCATTTCCCTACTACCACTGATCTATATAGGCTACGTTGCGCGTTACGTTGTAACACTGTAACTGTGTGCCTGTAGGCGCACTGTGTTGCAAAAATGAATAGGTTGGTTAAAATTAGGCCTAAAAACTGACAATTATGCCTAAAATGTAAAATAGGCATAAGAGCTAACACATTTTTAACCGGCAATTGTGATGGCTACTGCTTTTAGATTAGTATAATAGAGATAGCTGTTGTAGTGCATGTTGTGTGTGCCTCAACATTGGAAGTTGAGGAACTACACAGAAGACCGGTGCGACTAGGCAGTCGCTGTAGCCGCTTGATAATCTTCTGCCGTAAACAATTCTAATTTAGGCATTGATCAACCAATTTTTTATTTGACGCTTGACGTTTTTAGGTATATTTGCTAACTCAACTGGTATGTTATTAAAATTGTGTCTAGGAGAATGTATGAACTGACGCCAATTGTACTGATTAGACTTGACACTAGCTGAAATTAACCTGTTCGCACCTTGCGTAAGGACTGAATTCTTTCGCTTGGCTTGCACAGTAATGGGAAGATGAACACTCGACCTACTGATGTTACAACTCTGAGACGAAGCACAAATTTGCAGACTGCACTAACTTGTCCATTTCCCCATGGGTTTCATCCTCCTAGCACTCTGGTGTTGGAAAGATGGACGCACGTCAAACAAACAAGCTGTTTACACAATTAAGCATGTAAAGGTGACAAGTGTGGAAACCAACACTGAAAGCTATTTTTCTTTCTTAATTCATTACAAATTTCCAGGGCCACTATGAAGCACAGAAGGAGCTTGTGCGTGTTAGGGATGACGGCAAAGGCATTACTCTTGCTATGCCCAAGAGAAAATCTAAGAAAATAATTTATCAAATCGAGATGTCCCATGTGTTCACACTGGGCGTGTTGACGATATGAGACGGGTAGGGCCGGATGAAGACATTAAGACATGAAGGATTAAGTCATCGGGTTGTATCAGGGACCTAAATCTATACAGGGTAAGCGGGTGGCCAATAAAAAAAAAAAGATAAACCTGTAAATATCTCAAAATCCAAAGGATTTTTTTTAAAGTAAAAATGCAGACCACGTTTCTGGATCAAAATTCCCATTCAATCTGGAAACAACATAGGCCATATTTTTCGAAAAACTTTTAGTCGTCTGTACAGCCGTACCGGCTGAGAAGACTATTGCAACGACTTTGTCCGTCCGTCCGTCGCTTTTTTCAACTTCGTCGCAACGGTACCAGATATTGATGACCATTGTTTACAACGTTAGATTCAGTGTGAGAAGTGAGTTAAATAACATGGCAAATAAAAACATCGTTACTTCCTTATAGCTGGTAGAATTTTTTTACGTAACTAAATTAAATAATAACATTTGATCATCGAATTAAAATTCTAAGGTAACACTTAATAAAAACAAATGGATTTTAACTTCGTTTAAAATAGTTTCGTCGCATTGTTGCATGAATGAATAGCCTTATCGTCGAACCAAATTCTCCATTAGGCCTATATCTGCTGCTTACGAAATTAAAACGGCATTTTTAAAATTAGGCCTAAAATCATGTTACCGTGGCAACGTCAAGTTGCTACGAGTCGCTGTTGGCTTCATCAACCGCGTCTCTCTCGTCACTTCCCTGCTACCACTGATCTATATAGGCTACGTTGCGCGTTACGTTGTAACACTGTAACTGTGTGCCTGTAGGCGCACCGTGTTGCAAAAATTAATAGGCTTACTGTACAATCCATATCTCCGTTAGCTGCTACTTACGAAATTAAAACTGCTGGTTAAAATTAGGCCTAAAAGCTGACAATTACGCCTAAAATGTAAAATAGGCCTAAAAGCTAACTCATTTTTAACCGACGATTGCGATGGCTACTGCTTTTAGATTAGTATAATAGAGATAGCTGTTGCAGTGCATGATAGAGGTGTGTGCCTCAACATTGGAAGTGGAAAACTGAACAGAAGACCGGTGCGACTATAGTCGCTGTAGCCGCTTGTTTTTTTTAATGTCCAACTGACTAACCGTTGTCCGCTCCAGTGAAGTCGTTAGTATAGAAGGTCCAACATTACATGGAGCGTCACAACAACACCACATAACGATAGAAAATAGAAATTAAAGTAGTCATGGGAGGCCCCTAGACAACCAGGGACCCGATTCAGCTGACTCATTTGCCTCATTGTTAATCCAGTCCTGGTGGTGGTAAGGCATTTCATTTGGAAATAACGCTGGGAAAAAAACTCCCTTCCTGGCGTTTGTATTGAAGGATTTATGTTAAAATTTGAGTGATGCTCTCGTGTTGTACGAGAACGAGCATGTATGAGAACAAAGAATTAGATGAAGGCCCTCCCAGCCTTGAAGAATTTGGTGCACCCACAAAAGATCACTTCAGTCAAATCGAGTATCAAGGTACGGCAACCCGTGGAATTTCAGTCTTTCAGGGTAGGGAAGCGCAGAGAAGTTATTTTTTTTTGTGAAATAAGCAAAAGTTCGCTCAAGGTGATCGGAGTTTTGATAATCAAGCCACCATACGCTTGGATAAATTATTCAAGATGAGGTCGAACGAAATTTGCGACGACAAACTTAAACGTAGTAGAACTACGTCATGTTAAGCATTTGAGAAGATAATTCATTACTTGTGCGTCTATGTGAAGCGCGGGCATTTTTCGGCAATTATCGGAAAACTTAAAACAACGAGTTTTAAGTTTACTGCTTGTTTCGTCCTTCCCATACTTTGGGAATGAGCTAGTTTAAAACATTTGTAAGCTAATCAACCGGAAAGTGGTGAACAATTTTTTTTCAATATTCTTTGAATAAGTAGTATATATAGGAAGGAGGCTTGTGGGCAGAGAAGTACAAGGATCAACGAAGGAAATTCCTTACTTTTGGAAAGAAAATCATCAAATACAGGCAGTTAGGTTTTGCATAATTGTCACAGAATTCGTATTCCCAGTCAACAGAAGAAACCAAGTTACTGGTAAGTGTAAAATCGACCCGGGAATAACTATACGACATAAAGTTTTATTGGTAACTGAGCGTGACTGTATAGACCCAAGGAAAAACAAAATAGTGTCATGGACACATTTTCCCAAAGGAGACAGTGGTTTAGTGTTGACTACATTATGATTGGATTCCCTAAAGACAAGTTGATTGGTTTCTGGCCTATACTTAATAGAGCAGCGTCAAGTGACGTCATATTGGCTACGAGACACCATTTGGAGGTAATAACTACAAGGTGCACTAGATTAAAATGTAACGGAAAACAACGGCACTTTTAGTCAAGACTTCCAGTGCTTTGATAGCGGATTTCTTAGGCTTAAAAGAACGTTGTTTTCTCCAACAACAAAAATAGCGCGTTATAGGCTTAAGAAATCCAGTCTAATAGCATTGCCTTCAGCAAGACGACCTTCTTTTCGCCCACCAGTGCTCCTTGCAGCTAACCCAGTTACTGGCTCCACCATAGAGTTATACACAATAATACTACGTTGTGTCACTGCCCTATAGCGTGTGGGGAAAGGGACATGTTGGTAGAGAGCAAGATTGAATACGAAATCAAGCATGTCCTTGGGACCAGGCGATGTGTATAAGCCCCAGTCAATTGTAGGAAAGTTAAAATTCCTACAGAAGAAATGTAGACTAATTTATAGAGCAGTGACATTTGCCGCCATATTGGCACCAGTATGGGCTTTGGAGGGCGTAACTACAAGGTGCACTACATAAAAATGGAGGGGAAAACAACGGAAGAGCGGATTTCTTAGGCTTAAAATAACGTTGTTTTCTCCAACAACAAAAATCGCGCGTTTTAGGTCTAAGAAATCACTCTTCACAGCATCGGCTTCAGTATGACGTCCTTCTGTTTCTCTCTGCAGTGCCCCTTGCAGCAAACTCATTAAGGGTCCCGCATAGAGTTATATACAATAATACTACGTCGTGTCACTGCTCTATAGGGATTTAGTCAAGTGGATAAACTCAAGGAAAGTATAGTAGCCGACTCTGAAGCCAAATTACCTAATGTGTTAACCATGAAGTAAATTCTGGAATGAGCCTGTTGCAGTGGGTTTCATTAAAAAATGATTAGGTCGGGATCATGATCATGAATAACAATAGTAAGTTCAGGGATTTTGTAGAAGGTTTTGGTAACTCTTCTCACGAGGCGATGTATTAGAGAGAACAAACGAAGCATAAGATTCATCCTCTTTCTAAAATGAAGAATGAACCTCCCTCGAGTTTGTTAGTTGGAATTTCCCATTGAAAGTGTGCTTTTAAAACATACAGTATGCTCTACGTAAACAGTAACAGCAATACACACAATTTTGCGGTATATGCTGTTGGGTATGCTAGATGTTAGATGCTGTTCTTAAAGCCTACAGTAAGTTTTGATGGAAAATGCCATTACCGTGTTAGGTTTATGTTAGATGCTGTTCTTAAAGCCTACAGTAAGTTTTGATGGAAAATGCCATTACCGTGTTAGGTTTGATGTTAGATGCTGTTCTTAAAGCCTACAGTAAGTTTTGATGGAAAATGCCTTTAACGTGTTAGGTTTGATGTTAGATGCTGTTCTTAAAGCCTACAGTAAGTTTTGATGGAAAATGCCGTTAACGTGTTAAGTTTATGTTAGATGCTGTTCTTAAAGCCTACAGTAAGTTTTGATGGAAAATGCCGTTAACGTGTTAGGTTTGATGTTAGATGCTGTTCTTAAAGCCTACAGTAAGTTTTGATGGAAAATGACATTAACGTGTTAGGTTTGATGTTAGATGCTGTTCTTAAAGCCTACAGTAAGTTTTGATGGAAAATGCCATTAACGTGTTAGGTTTGATGTTAGATGCTGTCCTTAAAGCCTACAGTAAGTTTTGATGGAAAATGCCATTAACGTGTTAGGTTTGATGTTAGATGCTGTTCTAATACCTACAGTAAAATTTTGATGGAAAATGCCATTAACGTGTTAGGTTTGATGTTAGATGCTGTTCTTAAAGCCTACAGTAAGTTTTGATGAAAAATGCCATTAACGTGTTAGGTTTGATGTTAGATGCTATTCTTAAAGCCTATACAGTAAGTTTTGATGGAAAATGCGTTTACGTGTTAGGTTTGATGTCAGAACTCGTGCAAGATTTGCAAAGTAACCTGCGTGAGCTTATTTTATTTATGTCGTCTAAACTGACCAGTACAAAACTGCTTACGCGTTTGTGGGGTGAAGGATATTCAAAAAACTGGAACGGATCCGAATACGCATTTGTATGTGATCAATATTCGCAAATTCAATTCCTTACAAAATGTGGTAATTTGGTGTATACCCGTTTCGCCAAATCCCGTTTTGCCGATTCTCGTTTCGTCACAAATTAAGCTCAGATTAAAATTCTGAAAGGGGAATTCCCGTTTCGCCGAATCAAAATATTCTTTAAAAATGTGACGCTGGAAAAAGTTAAAGATGCATTCCTAATTGGAAGGAATTTTTGTTGAGTTGCGGTTTCTGATTTTATATGTTTAGCTGCAGCATGCGAAGCACGTAATTTGAAATTATTCCGCGAAACGGGATTTGCCAAAACGGGAATTCCCGTTCTGTCGAAAATTAAAACACTAATTAAAATTCGGCGAAACTGTTTTCGGCAAAACGGGAATCGGCGAAACGGTCGCACACTGGTAAAGCCGCTAGATCAAATGTATTACCTTGACGAGTTCTTCCAGTTATAAACGGGACAGAAAGCCAATTGGGCTCGATAAGTGTTAAATAAATACGGATGCAAACCTATTTACGTTGCCTTTTGGACTTAAATGTCAGACTGCACGAGTGGGGAGTTCTTCCAGTGACATGGGCAGCAGAAACCAGCAGTCATTCATTCATTCATGGCTACTGAACTAAAACAACAAACACCAGCTCACTATCTAACCTTTTATTCTTACCACTAAAGCATAAATTACATCAGTCTTAGTGCCATAGCATAACCCACTTAACCAACGATACAACATCTCCCAGAAACTCAAGTCGAGCTGTTAAACCCAACACGTTTCTTCTTGCGATCTTCAAAGAATGTGTCGCAATGTATCGATATGGCAATCTATCTAGCATAGCAGGTAAACCCCCACCCCATGACAATTTATCTAGCATAGCTGGGGCCCCGCCCCTCCCCCCCCCCCCAAAAAAAAAACACATAGGAAAAAATAGCGAGCATTGTTTTGTTCCATGCCGAGTAAAGATCGCAACATCAAGCTAGAAAACGTTGCTCAATGTCTTCAGGAATATGTACTATTCCCAGCAGAATAGTCTATTCCTGCTGGAATAGCTGGAACAGTTTATTCCATCACCACATAGTACGGGTGATGTTCAATGCATTTTCGTCGATTATGTCGTGAAATCTTCGAGAATATATTAAAGATTACTACATAGTACATTGGAATAAGCTAGTTCTCTAGAAACAGGATTGTATCAGAGTAGTCATAGCATTTGACTACATCGAGTGTCTACTGGAGTGGACAATATGGCCGTCGAAAACGCCAATGATGCGATTGATTTGTTCTGTTGCCGCTTTCTGTCAAATGAGGGCGGAACTCACCGTGAAACACTCCCCTTGCGACACTTTCCGGATACACGAACGTGTTACTTTTTTTTGCAAGCACAGTGAAATAGTTTAACCATGGCAGAGCGATGATTTAAAAAAAAAAATTTTAAATTACTTTTACAGATGATAAAAATTTGTCACGCAAGTCTGCGTAATAATTAAAATCATTATTTTGAAAGCCACCACTAGCCGCCAATAGATGCCACGACTCAAGATGCCATTTGCTTGGCCAATTCCCGAACAGACCTGAAAGAAATGGGCCAGTCGTGGCGGCCATCTTGTCTAACCCCATAATACTGTTGTAGGTCGGGCCGGATAATTTACAGACCATGATCAGAGGTAGCGTTCACCGTCGTTACGAACCCCTGGCAAAAACGACCGCGATTTGCTCCAACAAAAAACCACATTCTAAAGCTCACCGAGCAGCTCGGCAACATCGCCATAGCTCATCATAGTTGTTTTTAAACGCGCAGTGAATTTTCCGATACCTCAATGTAATGTCACTGCTGAGGCATCAGACTAATCGAATCTTCGAAGCAATTATTCCGCTGAACCCAACAAGACTATAAAGATAACGGACTTGTAGTTTTCTTCGCTAGGATAATTTATGCAAACACATCATGTAAACAAGCGGCTACAGCGACTGCCTAGTCGCACCGGTCTTCTGCATATTCCTCCACTTCCATTGCTGAGGCGCACACCTCTATCATGCACTACAACTGCTGTTATTATTTAATTTAGTTACGTCGAAAAAGGGTTAAAGGGTTTAACGAGCGTTAACCACTCCTGGTCATCTGCCCGAAGCCCTAAGGCCCTATGTCTGCAACAGCCAGATTCCCAGGCGGTCACCCACCTCGAAGCAGTCTATTAAACAATGGACGTTGTAAACAATGGTCGCAAATATCTGGTACTGTTGCGAAGTTGAAAAAAAGCGACGGACGGACTGACAAAGTCGTTGCAATAGTCTTCTCGCCGGTTACGGCGTACAGAAGACTAAAAGCGTAAAATTAATTTGTGGCTGAATAAATTATGTAGACAGAGACCTTCTGACAGGTGAAAAAATTTGCCACAAGTACACCAAAGAGAGAATCAAATTTTCGGCATATTTATTGATGCTTGGTCACCTAGAAGGCAAATTACCGTACAACAACAATGATGAGAAATGGTAGGCTACTTCCAAAACGACCAGAGCGACAATTTTAAACATACTTAACAATTTTAATAGGTTTATTCACTAATAAAAACACGAACTATAATGGGACTGCCTATAACATATCTGCCATCTTGGAATGACATCATGTAGACCACTGATTTTTACAGAACATTGCCTGGTTAAAGATTTAAAAATCGTTTGCCACCTTTCCATCTGGGTGAAATTTGTTATAGTGTTCATAGCTCGATTTCGATTCGCTGCTATGGTATATATTCGCTTCTAGCTATAGTCTAATTAGTACTAAAAACGCTTAAGCGCATAAAATACGGATGTAAGCCTTAAAAAACTTAAAGCCCTAAAGGAACAGATATTAGAAAAAGACATGTAAGCCATCAGCGTCGCACTAATACGT
>JAHWFP010181001.1:0-14849 GCA_023313725.1 Lithobius niger | reverse complement strand
GGCTGGTGAAAACGGATTGGTTTCTCCAGGATGTTGCATCCATGATGTCGGCTATGGCGATCTTGTTGTGGAATGCCCAAGAAATGAAGATTCTCCCAGAGAACTTGTTCTCGCCAGGAGAATCTAAGTTCTCTGAGTGGAATCCGACGAAACTGTGTTACAACATTGGGATCCTTCCCTATGCCTACGGCGCTTTTTTACCTCATTAACGCAGTCATTTATGCAAAATATTGCGTCACTTCCGCCTCTATCCCGCTTCCCCCTACCCTGTCCGCATCCACTCACTCTTTTCTTGCTGTGAACGCACGATTCCATGCAGGGAGGCGGGCGGGCCCTGTTTTGTAACACAGTTTCATCGGATTCCACTCAGAGAACTTAGATTCTCCTGGCGAGAACAAGTTCTCTGGGAGAATCTTCATTTCTCCTTCGTAGAATCCTCCTCACTGTGTTACAACATTGGGATAGATTAGGAAGCAGTGCACACCTCGGAATCGCTCCGAATATGGCTGTGGTGACCTTGGTCCCACTTAATAATCAACCAGTACCTACACCCCAGACTACCCAGGGACCCCACTCATCCGCCACCTCGGCGTCCAAGTACGGGTCCCAGAGAAGGGCCCCTGCGCTCTTCAAGGGATAAGGTCCCTCCCTGGCGCAGGCCAACAGCCGGACGAACCAGGCTGCACACTACCAGTTCGGTGTCACTAGTACTGCCCACTCAACTCAATCCACGATGAGCTTGTCTACGCAACGTCCAATTAAAGGACACGGGGGAAAAAGATACGGAAAGAACGGGCCCCAGTTCACACTGAACGCATCCACAAACTCTGCCCCTGGGCAGCGTCCCCACGACCCAAATCACTGCAATTGGGCCGTCGCCTCCGATGCGAATACGTCCACGTCTGGCGTCCCAAACCACCTACAAATCTTCTGGAACGCCGCAGTACACAATCGGAAGTCAAATCTGTCCCAGAAATTTCGAGACAGCCCATCCGCTGTCACATTCAACTTCCCCGGCACAAATGCCGCCTGTACCACACAATCCAACTGACTTCTACGCTGCTCTAGGCAACGGACCATGGCATTTAGCATCTGGGACTTTGTCCCCCCTTGATGATTCACGTATGCCACGGCCACTGCATTATCCGAAAGGATTCGCACGACCCGTCCTCTGACCAGGTCTCCAAAAACGTCTAGCGCTTTAAGCATAGCCAATAATTCCCTTGCATTTATATGCAAGGCAGCCTCCCTGGGCTGCCACCTCCCCTGCGCTTGCGAATCCCCAGTGGCTGCTCCCCAGCCCATGTCCGACGCGTCCGTTGTCACCACTACTGCGGCCTCCACCGAGACCCACGATTTTGCTACCACTGAGCGACCCAGAGCCTTCGCCCACCAGTCCAAATCTTCGCAAGAACCCCGCGAGAGGCTTCCTCCGTGCACTCCCGCACGACACCAGGTCACCAGGTCATGTTGCCACCAACGTGTGTGCAACTTGCCGTTCTCCACGGCACACAACAAACTTTCTGCCAGCCCCAACAACCGTTGAAGCTCCTTAACAACCGTGACCGGGTCTTGTTGCAGCCTCGCAACCACGCATACCATACCAGCCTGCTTCTCAGGCGGCAGCACAAAACGGGCTGACTCTAGATCCAACATCATTCCCAAAAATCGCAACGCCTGCGACAGTACCAGCACACTCTTTTCGTAATTTACGAAAAATCCCAACTTCCGCAAGGTTTCCAACACTCTCCGCACATCCCGCCGCACACTTGCTGCGGACGGGCCTACTACTGCAAAATCATCGAGGTAAAAGAAAATTAACACACCGGCCCGGCGCAAGAAGCGCCTCACCACTGACATAAGCTTCATAAAAGTACCCGGGGCTGAAGCCAACCCAAATGGCAGCACACAAAAACGGTAAAGACAACCTTGCCAGGAAAACATTAACAACCGTCGTGCACCGTCCTTTATTGCCACTGCATAGTATGCTTGAGACAGATCTATGGTAGCCATCCACCACCCTGGTCGTAAATGTTCTACCACCCTTGGTAGTGTATCCAAGTAGCACTTCCGTACAACTACAACTACACTTCCGTTTTTCACTCTCTCAATTACACCTTGAGCTAACATCTCGCTCAATTTCGGGGCAATCTCCTTCGCATCGTCAAACAACGGCGGCCTCGCCGAAACCGCCCTCAGCGGTGGCGTATTTCCCAACTCTAGACCAGCACCGTCTACAATATCCAACACCGCCGGCGACGCCCCAATGGCCGCCCACTCTGCCCTATGGCCTCTCAAACTTCCAGCACGCCATGTGCTCATTATTTTCAAGCTCCGTTCCAGCGCTTGTTTTCCAACAATCCAACCGCACACACAACAAAATTCATCTACTCCCGCTCGGTATCGCCGATGCCTCACACGCCCCAGTGTTTCGCACCGCCCAAAAAAAAAAAAAAAAAATTTTTAAAACCGAGCCATTCGTACTTTCTTATCACCAACACCAACTACTTTTTCCACCGTCCGCCACTCGCGGCTCCCGCCGGTTCGGTCAGCTACCGACTCCGACAATGGGTTTCACATATGAACTCCCAACCACACCTTCTCCTTCAAATTCCGTCACACAAACCAAAAACAAATACTACGAACCTGACAATCCGCATTAAACCACTGCCGCCACGTTCTCAAGAAGCAATTATATCCACGTGCGGACGTACTCGGCCGGCCTAACAGGCCGCCACGTTTTTCGTTCCCACAAATTCTGCTGTTACCATGCCGGCCGCCATCTTAATACTCTCCAACCAGTATCGATAGAAATACTCACCACCAATCGCGTAGCCTCGTAGCCACGCTGCTTTGCTTGGAAAGATGGCGCACCTCAGTTCAACTGCGAAAACGATCTTTCGAAACGAATTCCCCTTAGGAATTCAACAATCTTAGCGTAAGAATGTCTGACTGCACGCGCCAGCGGCAAGAAAAAGAGTGACTGGACGCGGACAGGGTAGGGGGAAGCGGGATAGAGGCGGAAGTGACGCAATATTTTGCATAAATGACTGCGTTAATGAGGTAAAAAAGCGCCGTAGGCATAGGGACGGATCCCAATGTTGTAACACAGTGAGGAGGATTCTACGAAGGAGAAGTTGAGATTGTCCTTAGTTCATGTGCCGTTGCCCTGATCTCTGGGTGGTCGTTGGCGATGTCTTCTTAAGTGTTGTTTATGACCGTTCTGATCTATGATGCTCTTGTTGCTATTTCGCCGTAAGAGGTTTTAAAGGGGAGGAATAGTTGATTGCGGCCTTTGCGGAACTCAAAGATTTTCGGTTCGTTTAATATACTAACGTAGAGCCAGTACAGGACACTATGGGAGGTCTCGTGTGTCGATGACGAACATAGTTCATGTGTTGATGTTGATGGTCGTTTGTTGGTGTGTTCGTTGGTGTTGTCGATAACCGCCTTGATCCATGAGGAGGACATTGTTGTAAATGTTACGCTGGGGAAGAAAACTAGAGCGGTTTGGTTTATGACTCTTGCGAAATTCCAGATGTTTTGTTGTTTGATTTGGCACCATAAGGCATGTGTTGGTTAGAGAACCTTTTCAGGTTCGACGGCAGTGATGCTCTTGGTTCGGGCTTGCCAGTTGATTGTGAGGGCTTGCAGCCTTTTTTTTTTTGGTCTGATTTGCAGGTGGTCCTTTAACAGAGTTAAGATGTTGGAGGATCCATTGTTGCGGCGATACTGCGGTGCTTTCGATGGGAAACCTAGGGTGAACATGAGGTCCCTGTCAGGTTCAATCACAGCGATTAGTTGAAAGATTGTGAAGTTGAAGATAGTCTTGATTCCGTATTTGAAGATTGTCTCGAGTTGCTGTGGAGGAAAGCGGGCCCCCGCCCCCCTCTCGGGGGGAAAATTTCTTTGCCTATTCCCCTTTTTTTGAGTTCCTCGGTCTGTGTCTAGGGATATGATGATGAGACAAGAAGCTGAAGACTGTGTTGACTTGTAGTTGTCTGCTGTTGTTCTTGGTGTGTTGTTGTTTGATTCGTCAACGGGTTAAGGTGATTTTCGGTGTCTGCTTGCATGAAAAACATTGTTCACGAATTCTTCATTCTTGTTTTCATGGGAGGGATTGCGGAAATGATTTGTAGTTGTCGTTGCTGTTGTTCTTTGTCTGTTGTTGTTTGATACGTTGTTTTCAGGTTAAAGGTGATATTCGGTGTTTGAATTCTTTGCTCTTCTGAGGAGGAAGGATCGAATCGTGTTTTCCGGATGGAAGCAGCTGTCTGGAAATGCAGCAATTTTCCGTCTTCGTTTGAAAGGAAGGCGATGTTTGTCTTGGTTTTTATGGAAAAGATTGCGGACGGGGCTCAAGGTTTCCCGGCGGGAGACGTGAGCGAGCCGTGCATGACGAGGCGAAGCAGTCTGCTGGGAAGTAGATGCGTTGACCATCGGCTGGGACCCTGGGCGAAGCTAGCGAAGGCGAAGCAAAGTCGGTGGTGAAGGCGGAGCAATGCTGAGGGCGAAGGCGAAGCAAAGTTTATGGCGAAGGCAAAGCAAAGCCACGTAGTCTAGTTTGATACGAATTTGATCAGGAAAAACAGCGTAGGTGTTGGGGAAGAGATGCCAGTTTCCTTTTGTTCCATTTCAGTGGCTAGGAGGAGATCCGTTCATGGCGGTGTGGGCCCTGACGGGCATCAGCGGCAGCCGTGCTTTGAAGCGGTGAGGTCAGAGGTGAAGTGGTAGGAAGGCCAAGTGCCGGCCGGCGAAGTGTACGAGATGAGCCCGTTGCCATGGTAGACAGGTGGGCAAGAGCGCAGCTGTGATCGGGCGAGGGTGTCAAAGGCAGGATGCGAGCTCGGCAGGCATCAATCCAATTAGGGCGAAGCAGCCGTGGCAGAGCCAGCGGCGTAGGCGAAGCGTCTACTAAAAATTCCGGATTAGGAGGCGTAGGGCTGGCGGGCGAAGGCGCAGTCCTGGGTGAAGGCTTGGCCGAAGGTCTGGATCTTGCCATCAGGTATGGTGAAGAACTGAGGGCAAAGACAGCAAACTTGGGCTTTCCAAAAGGGTGAAGGCGAAGGCGTAGGTGAGGGTGCAGGCGAAGGCGAAGCTGGAAGCGAGAGGAGCGAAGTGTCCGTTCGATGCGGGTGGAGGACAAAAAGATGGCAGGCGGGAATCGCCGAGCCGCTTTTATAAGAGGGGTTGCGCTTGCGCATGTGCAGACCGGGTTGCGCAGCTGGCCATCTAGCGATGATTTCAAGAACCCTCCAGCGAGAGAGCATCCTTCAGGAAAAGATGCAACATAAACACAGGTAATTTATGTTTCCGAAGGGCAATAGAAAAATCTGTTTGAGGGTTCCAAGACCCCAGCACCATATAACAAGCTAGTGCAGGCTGTCTCATTTCGCCCATAAACAGACACACACACTGGAAGTGTGTCACTACGTCCTACTTTGGGAAATGATTTGGGCAGCCCTTTACTTTTGGTGTGGTCTTATTTAGTTCATATTTTTGTTCACACCCCATCAATCATCGTAATTTCTGGAATTCAGTAACTATGGAAATCTTCTAGGTGCGCTGTTGACCTGCACATGGCCACAACAAATAAATACATATGCAGGCCCTACGTTGTTCTGGTTCATACCACTGCAGACATCATTTTCTAAATACAAAACCATCAAGAAAGATAACTTACTTTATCTCCAGTAAGAGGATTTTTCACAGCCTCTGCATCAAAATTGAAACGTCCATCTGCATTTCTAATAAAAAGCTTTCCGCTACCATGGCCTAGCAGTTCATGCAAGCCAACTTGGACTTCAAAAGAACCCACACGGTACTTCCCAAGCAATTCCTGAAAAAAAAAAACATTCTTGTCAGCACTTGCCTTTGCATTAATACTGCTTCTACTAACAGGAAGGAGCACAACAAAAGATCTTTCCTTCATTTATTGATACAGTGAAACCTCTTCATAATGCTATAAAATAAGTTTTCAAAGGATTAACTTCATATCAGCCACTTTAGCATGCATTGTTGGTTCAAACACCTAAGTATTGCATTATTATAAGCGGGTTATTATTTTAAGGTTAAGTTATGTCTGTGAGTGGGGGAAGGGGGGGGGTCATCTTCAATATTTTTTATTTGTTTTAGTAAATAGGCCTATCTTAAGGATCCATATTACACGACGTACCAGCTTTGATTTAAAAAAACGGAATTTTGTAATTCTAAAATTAGTTTTTACTATCCTAAAATACTTACCTTTAGTATTAGCTTAAATCGCTTTTAATGCTCTCAAATTGCCCAAATTTAAACACCATTTAAATGTAAACAAACTTGCTTGGCTTTCCCACCAGATGGCTCTACTCGTGCTACCCTCGTAGCTAGAGCCACAATATTGCCCACTATCGCTTTGCTCACCCTTTCCTCGGGTTCAGCGGGAGCGGGGCTAGTTGGTGGGTTCTTGTGATGTCTTTGGCGGGGATATACCTAAGCCGAGCGTGGACACCAATGGTAATAACTCACACAGACTACCAGAGTGTAGGCTACAACTAATAAGACAGTGAACTTCCTGTTTACTTCTCTTTATATACAATTATAACAGGAAGTCATGTGATATACAAATGCTATATATAATAAAATGGAATGGCCTATTTAGTAGTTAAAGGGTTATCTTGGATAAGGTTGACATACAGACATGAAATTGATGGCTGCCATTGTGGAGCACACAAGTGACGACTTCACAATACAGCGAGCGAAAAAAAAAACAGAAAAAAAATAATCTAAGCCTAGCTGGAAATAAAATTATGATTACGAAGGCAAGATGTATTTTTTTAGTGCATTACCTTATTTTTAAAGAAAGATACATAATTTTTCGCTTTCGAGGAAAAACTAAACACTATTTTTGAACGCTGTTTTTACAAAATAAAGAACTGAAAATGTACATGATTAAGCAAAAAATTAAACATTACTAAACTGGCTAAAAACTTAAATTTCTGTTTATTTTCAGGAGCAATTTTACAATGAATAGAATTAAAATTTTTCAGTGTTGTTGTATCAATTTTCGTAGCCTTTTTTTGGTAAATTTTCTCTTTGCAGCAACCATTTCTGCAGCTGAAACGCTACATCCAACCACGCTACGATGTGTATGAACATCTGGCATTCGAGAGATTGTTGCCAATGTTGCCTTTGGTTAGGCTTCACCGGAGTGGAAATTGTGGCTCCAAACAATTTTTTGTTTCGATGAGTGAAGAATTTATGTACATGAAAAGACAAAAAGATACAAAAAAGGATAAAACCGTGAAATCAATTTTTCACACGAACAACAATATACACTTACATTTTTACCTAATTTTAAAGGTGGACATTTTTAAAATAAACAGAGCCGATTCTCTGCACGAATAACTAGGGGACAAAACATTTTAGCGTTACTCGCTACAGTTTAAAAAGAACTATCATTTAATTCATATGCAACGGATTACAACAAAACAAAACGAAGAAGTTGTAGCCAACGGGTAATTTTGCAAAAAAAACTACAAATTGAGCTTGTCTGGAGCTCTACGCAGTCTCTTTGAACGATGAGCATTTTGAAGCTGAGCAGCAATATCAACCTGTGTTCCTGATAGCACAACTTTACGTTTATTGGGATTCGGTTTCACTTTTTTGTTAGCATGACCTGGCTTCGGTGGTGATTGCTTAGCGGATGGTGACGTAATAATCGATGGAGATTGTGACCTTTCTGACTTCGAATTTCATTCAAGAGGGGAGCTGGTACTAGCTAAAGGTGATTGGTTATTTACGTAAGCAGACTCATCCACTTCGTGTGTGTGGGGTGATTTCGCTGGAGATTTCCTGCCACCTGGTGACTTGCGAGGCAAATTCTCAGGTGATTTTTCAAGCTGTTGGATTGGTGGATTCTAGCCCTCAGTTACAGAAATTGACTTTCTGGATTGGCCGAGAGATCGACGCTCAGAAACTACGTCAGCAGAACTTAACTTTTCACGTTTCTTGCCGCCAAAAGACGTGCGTTTCGAATTTGAGTGATGTTGCTCATTATTATTCACGGAGTACTTACTGCTCTTCGCCGTCGGAATTAGTGCGTTTGTTGGCTGTTCTGAATATTCTTTTTCAGCGGTATGTAACCTTAGCTGTCCGCGATGTTTGTAAATCGTATTACCGTTAGTATAAACGATAGTATAGGATTGATTACTACATATTTGGTTAACAATACCAACTGACCACAGCCTGTCATTTGTCGTACTAAAGTCACGATACCAAACCTTTTCACATATTTGATACATTTTCAACTCGCGATGGTGGGTGCCCTGTGCTTGTTTTAATTGTTTACGGCGTACGGCTGCAATAGGGTCAGGGAACAATAAATCCAGCCAACACTTTAATTCTCGGTTAAAATATAATTTTCCGGGTGTTGCTTGCGTGGTAGCGGAGATAGTGATTCGTGCTGATAAGTAAGAATTTATACTTTCTTGAATAGTAGACCCCTGTCGCCGCACGGCCTTGTAGACTCTCTTGAAATTACGGACGTATACCTCAGCCAAACCGTTGGTCCAAGGCGCAAAACTTGGCCCGGTCATGTGCCTAATTCCATTGGATTTTAACCAATTTTGGAATTCTGAGGACAAAAATTGGGCAGCATTGTCCGTAACTAAGCTGTCCATTAAAACCATATAAAGCTATATGATTGTTTAAAACGTCAATGACACGCGCAGACGTTGTTGACTTCATTTTATGCACTAAAGGAATTTTTGAATGTGCGTCCACAAGAATGAAAAACATGTAATTGTCCATCAGCTCGAGAAAATCAGCGTGTCGGCGATTATTTGGTTTTAGTGGATATTCCCACGTATGCTTAGGACCAGACGTTTGAGTATCTTTATACTCTTGACAATTTTGGCATTTGACTTTATTTTCAATATCAGAGTCAATCTAAGGCCACCAGACTTTTTATCTAGCTAAACTGTGCGTCTACTAGAATTGTGGAGTCGTCACTTATTTAAACACAGAAATAAATCAAGCTTGACTGTAGCCTACCTAGTTGTATAAATTAACTGCCTACAAGTTAAATTTAAAGGGACTAGGCTTTGAAAAAATGTTTTACGTTCACCATATTGCAACGTTTTACAAAACAACACTTCTGGCCTAAGCCTCAGCACAGACCAGATTTCACTAAGTTTGAGCATAAACCTACGGTGCTAAATTTTACACCGGCATACACTATCCCGAATATGGGCAATGGCACAATCGAATTTACAAGGGTTAATTTAGCAGCGCATTTTTCGAACCTTCAGGTTTATAATACTGCCTGTGAGGACACGCCAGTGCGTCGCTCTAGAACACTGCCAAGGTAAAATTAACCATAATAAATCCAATTGCCCACTTCGGTTATAGTTGCTAAAGTACTAAATTTAACTATTATCATTTCGTACCACACAGCACTACCACGACAAAATAACACTGTTTGAAGAAGTTTTAACTCTGATAGGAATTCGGAGCACTAATTTTAATTGCCAAAATAAAAATAATTTGCAACTTACCACAAATATGGAGCAAAGATGTGGTTGAAGACCTATCAGTTTAAGCTTAAGTTTTTAAAGATTACCAAAGTTACCGGACTCGTCGCCAACTGTGATGTCCTTGGCGGGGACACACCTAAGCCCAGCGTGGGCACCAATGGTAATAACTCACACGGACTATAGTTTGGTCCACATTATGTTTTCAGAAAACTGACTGTATGACGACTCGTTTCCTTAAACTGAGAATGCAAAAACATGTGGATATCACACTTGTAGACTAAACAAAGTTACTGTTAAAGTTTACGAATGGGATGTTTACGGATTTTTGCACTCGTAGTGGAGAAAATGTGGCGTCATACAGTCAGTTTTCTGAAAACATAATGTGGAACAAAGTATACCAGAGTGTAGGCTACAGCTGATAAGACAGCGAACTTCCTGTTTACTTTTTTTTTATATACAATTATAACAGGAAGTCATGTGAAATACAAATGCTATATTATAATAATAAAATGGGATAGCCTATTTAGTAGATAAAGGATTATCTTGGTAGGGTTGACATATAGACATGAAATTGATGGCTGCCATTGTGGAGCACATTAGTGACGACTCCACAATAGTAAAGTACTATCCTAAAATACCAAAGGCAAGTATTTTAGGATAGTAAAAACTAATTTTAGAATTATAAAATTCCGTTTCTTACTATCTGCAAAATACTTCCCTTTGGTATTAGCCGACTTTGTCCAAATGGAGGTGGGTCAAGCTGAGAACCTCGAGCCAGCTGCACTTAAGGGTACCTTAAAGAATAATTTCATAACTTTAAGGAACCCACCTTGTGCAAAGTTAATCCTTTCTTGTCACGTCCACCCACGACACTTCCCAACGTGTACAAGATACTTACTGATTCTCTTCTCACTGAGTGACTGAACTCTTTAACAAACACTAGTAACTGAAATTGTTAACAAAAACGTTGTATCTAATATCTAACGTGTCTGCACACTGGGGGGGGGGCCCCGGGGGCCCGGGGCCTGACACCCACTAGCTGACATGTCAGTCCTTACGTACCGGCTACACGACTGCCTGCCATCACATGTTCCAACATATCATCTCTTCCACCAGAGCCACTCACATCACGAAAATAGTGGCTGATAGAAGTATTTTTGTGTCTCCAGGAACATGCTGCCAATATCTCTTCCAAAGGTACACCAGATCCAAAGGCCCATGAGGCTGCCATCGCACGCAGCTCATGAGCACGCACTTCCGGTGGAATATCAATATGGTTTGGACCAAGGTCATATGCCCTTCTAATTACTTCCCGAATCCAGGCTCCGAGCCTTGCCGGAGGCACTGGGCTTGGCACTAAAACACCTGTTTCCTTGTTGACCAGGAGAAAAAGGGGTGTTGGTGGAACAGTCCTTTTGACAGACGTCAATGTAGTTTGTGGTTGTTTGGTATACTCCATATAACACCTAAGCGCCAGAAAGGGGCACTGCATCTTTTCCCTACCCCTGGGCTCTACTACAGGGGCGAGTGTTTTGATGACTATAGGCTTAGGCGCTTTATCTGGCCGCTGATTCTTGGCCTGGAAACTTGCTGGAACAGTTATTGTGACACTTGACCAACCCCTTGCAAAACGAATATGTCCATCCTCTCGTGACAAGGCTGCCAATTCACTTTGTCGAGCCGTCGTCGCCAAAGCAACCAGAAACACAGTTTTTTGGGTTAAATGAAGTTTCGATGCCGTGTGCAAGGGCTCGTATGGTGCAGGTGACAAACTTTCTAGCACCAGAGGGAGGTTCCATCTAGGAAACAACTGCCGCACTTTTGGACGAGCGTTTTCAAATGCGCGGATTAATCTGGACACGATCTTGCTGTCGATAGTAACTGAACTTCCTGTACAAGACAGAACCGAATTAATGGCAGATCTGTAGCCCTTTATAACTGACGGTGAAAGCCCCTTTTGAAAGAGCTCTTCGAGGAAAGCAGCCAATGATGCTTCCGACAGGTTACATGGGTCCACAGACGAAGTCCCCGCACCAGGTAAACCACTTTTTTTTCATTTCATCTCATAGACCTTAACTGTAGATGGACGATGACACTGCAGGATACGCGTTGTCACTGGAGATGAAAACCCCGCCCTCATGCAGACTGACCCTCATAGTCTCCACGCGTGAAGATGAAGAACATCTGGCTTAGGGTGTAACGTCCGTCCGTAGTGCTGCGAAAGCAGACTCTTGAATTGAGGTAACGGAAGCGGGTCTCCCTTTGCTAACTCTTGAAGATCGACGTACCACGATGCTGCTGGCCACAACGGAGCTATAAGGATGAATGACCCTGGCGATTTCCGAATTTTTGTTGAGAACAGCTTGCAGAAGAGCGAATGGTGGAAACACATAAGCAAACATCCCTGTCCACGAGATACTGAGCGCGTCCGTTGCCCACGCTTGTGGGTCTGGGAAGGGGACACATAGTTCAGAAGCTGAGTGTTGAGGCGAGTTGCAAACAGATCCCCACTGCAAGAAGATGGCTTGACAAACTTTGGGAGCCAGACGCCACTCCGTAGTTGGTATCAGATTTGTTCTGGACAACTCGTCGGCCCACACATTCAACTGGCCTGCAGTGTTTCTGGGTAGTAGCGTTACATGAAGATTTGCACAAAGGTCGAATAGAGTGGAAGCTTCCGACATCAGGGTCCTGGAGTGGGTTCCCCCCCTCTCTCCGAATATACGAGACCACCGAGATATTGTCGGACATGACTCCTACTACATTCCCTTCCAGAAGAGTTGACCAGTTGCACACTGCCAGATGGACTGGCCGTAGTTCCAGGACATTTATATGGAGAAGTTGCTCGGTCGCCATCCAACAGCCGGACCACCGTTTGCCCCTCCAAGTGTGCTCTCTATCCTGTTGACGATGCGTCGGTGAACAGGAGTACATCCGGAGATGGTGACTGGATAGGACGCTCGACCGCAGGTTGTCGCCGTTGATTCACCATTGAAGAGCCTGACGTAGAAGATTGTGAAGTGGCACCGTGTCGTTCCAGGATATTCTCGGCGACCATTCTTCTTTTGGAAACCAATGCATTGGCCTTGTCCTCCATGCCCCCATGGGCACCAGAGCCGCGCTAGAGTCGACGAGGCCAGTTACCGAAGAGAGTTCCTTTGCTGAAATGGATAACTGCCGAAGCAACCCCAACAGTATGCTGCCTACCTTCGCAATCCTGTCCGGCGATGGTCTCACGAGGAATGATACAAGATCGAGCTCGGCCCCGAGAAAGATGAATGTTCTTGATAGTACCAGACGTGATTTCAATACATTCACCCTCAGACCTAATTCTTGAAACGGCTTCAGACTTCTCTGAAGATCGATCAACAATCCCCGATACCTGAGGTTGCGGAGCAACCAATCGTCTAGGTAGGCGTGGACTCGCACATTGTTCTCGTGTAGATGCGCCACTACCGGTCGTAGCACCGCCGTGAAAACCTGAGAAGCGGTGCTGAGGCCACAGGGCAGAACTTTGAAATGTACACTACACTGTTTGAAATTAATCGGAAGAAATGGAAAACTTTCGGGTGAAGCGGGACGTGTCGATATGCATCTTCGAGATCCACTGATACTGTGAATTCTTGAGGTTGAAGCGACTCGCGAATGACAGTCAAAGTTTCCATCTTGAAATGCTGTTTGATTAGAAAACTGTTCAACTTGCGTAAATTGAAGATGAGGCGTGTTCCACTGCTTTTCATTGGAATGACCCTTACCGGACTGTAGAAACCGGGGGTATTCATGGAGGACTTTCGAATTACCCCTTTGTCCAAAAGTTTGACAACCTCGCTTTCCAACGCCTGAGCCTCGACTGCGTCCAATACTCAACTGGGGGGAATGTGCGACAATGGCGGGTATGATGCGAATGGCGGGACGTAGCCGTTTTCTACAGTCGATAGCACATAAGGGTCCGTCGTAATTTTTGACCAAGCCGCGACATGGTGCTGTAGCCTGCCCCCCACCTGCCGATGAATGGGGGCCAAGCTTGAACCCTGCCGAGTCATGTACGTGGATTGCCGGTTCTGCGACCCCGGCCCCGAAAATTTGCTTTTCCTTTCCGAAAGGCTTGGTTTCCGCGCCCGCGAAAGGAGCTTGGAGGTCCATCTTGGCTAGACCGTGGCGCATTGTAGTATGGTTCTGTTGTAGTATGGTTATGTTGTATTGTAGTATGGTTCTGTTGTATTGTAGTATGGTTCTGTTGTAGTATGGTTCTGTTGTAGTATGGTTCTGTTGTATTGTAGTATGGTTCTGTTGTAGTATGGTTCTTATTTGACCTTTATTCTTCAATTCTGGCTGCGCGTTCTAACGAACAGCCGAAGCACTCTCAAACCTCCCTTGTCTAAATGATCCTGCAACATATCTAGACTGAAAACGACCTTGTTTTGGCACTAGTGGCTTTTCTTACCTTGAAGCTCTGGGGCCAACTCCAACAATTGACCGTTGAATAGATCCAACGACCTATGGATTGGAAGCAAACGCAAACGTCCGACTAAATCCCATGGAAGGTTAATGCTGACTAGGTATGCATCACGCCTGCGATAAACCATGTTCAAAACAGCCCGAATTCCCCAGTTGAAAGAATCCTGTTAAAAGGATGAGGCTCTCTTCATGTGCTGCAAACAATCTTCCAAAACTGAATCAGACCGACACTCTGGTGGCTCTGCCAAAAAAGCTCTCACCGCCGCCGTTGACGCCGAATAAGCAAGATCCGCATGCGAACCAGCTCGCAAACTCCACCTCACCAAGCTTTCTTCGTCCTCAAACTGCCTGATAGGAATTTTGATAAACTGTGGATTCGTCAGACTTGAATCCAACTCCATCACACAACGCTCCGTAAGATATTCCGCTGATGGATAAGTCTTATAGCGGCTACGGCCCGGTGCGCCAGTCCTCGCATGCTTGAAGAAACAATTACGTTTCTTCCTGTCACGAGGCGGCAATGGACGTTCTACTGACAAAGGCTCTTAGTCATACCTTCCAGGTCAAGTAGCTGCCTAAAAACCACTTCTGATTGTGGCAAATTATAAGGGTCAGGTCTAAAATCATCCATATTTGCAAAAGTATGACGTGGAGGGTTCGCAGAATTAACTACTGTTACAGGGCGAGCCTTACAAAAAGCAGACGGCAAATAATGGAAAATAGAGGCCGTAAACTGACTCCATGGAATAAAAGATGGCCCTTTATTATAAATATCCTCTGACACTCGTTCATCTTCGTGTGCTGTACCCCCAGTTTTTTTCTTTTTTAGGGGAGGAGGGCGCAAATTCCGGTCAGCATTCAATTCAAGCCACTCTT
>JAHWFP010181000.1:53667-71852 GCA_023313725.1 Lithobius niger | reverse complement strand
CGATACCAACAAAGTATCGGTATCGGTATCGAAATTCGATAGTATCGCACACCCCTGCTAGATAGTACTACATAGCGCTAGATGTTGTCAGATTTCGTCTGCTTTCAATCGGTGATAGTGCCACTTTAACGACCCAAAGAATGCATCGGTGAGGAGTTCGACAGAATGAGCATCAGTGATTGGTTCGGTGAGATGATTTTGTATGCCGCTCATTTTTTGACTGATTTTCGTGGCATGTTATCGGTTCGGCACACAAAAGCTGATTCACGAACCCTTATTACCAATATTTGCAACAGCTGTGTGGCTGTATGGATCGCCATCGACAACTGTCCACTAAGTATTAATAACTCCGGAACTCGAAGTATTGAGCTTGCATTTATTTCTGTTTCTGGAATCATTTCAAGACAAAATTTCCTTTCAGCAGTCGAATACATTCAAGCAAATTCACAAACACTAAAACTGAGCCAAGTATGACGGTTTATAAACACCATTTATCCAAATACAGTGATAGTCAGCAGAAGAGAACTGCGCACTACACAAATCTAAAGAATAAAACATACTTACTTTATAGTACAGAACACGGCAAAGATCTTTGACCAGGCCTGGCATTTCAGAAAATTTCTCCTGGCACGCAGGAAATTGTGCGGCCACGCTGTAGCAATGGGCAATATTCATGCAAACCTGCACCGCTACATCCGACATGTTAGAACTATTACTCAGTACTGAGACACAGCGTGTAAATGCTTCTTGCAGCACCTGCAAGTAACAAACAATAGTAATTTAAAAGGCACCGCAATGCATTGTTTAATTTAATTTACAAGGACATGGTTCAAACGAATGGAAACAGATTTCATTAGATGCTATATAATTTCGCCACATGACACTTTTGGACAGTTTTAGCAAGTTTTGTGTGATCTTAGTTGGTGGAGAGGTCTGCTCACGCACCCACTTGGTATGGAGCTAACTGCTCAGCTCCGCTTCTTACCTTTGTACAGTATATTTCAACACGAGCTGAAACTTAGAATTTTTTTTCTTGCATATGCACCCTGATGTTGAATATTGTGATCTGCTAAACTCAATTACAGGCCTTCGTTTAAACACACATGTTTATTACATGCTGAAACACATGCACTGTTAAAGCTGTTTACATAAAAGAATAACCCCGTAATTGTACTAAACATGACTGCTTTGCAGCTTGACACCACACATTACGAAGTCATACTCGCAAGACTGTGGTCTTACGGTGAACATCCATTTCTAAAGAGCTGCCAGTGCTCATTTTAGGCCTGGTGCTTTTTACCGGGTTCGTACTTGGCTTTAAATTCAAAATTCTAGGACTGCTCCACGACTTGTCGATAAAAAAGTCAAGGACTACACGACCACCAACGGTTATCAACAGAAGAGTTATTGATGTGTTGAGACAATTAGGACAATACAACCTATCCCGTACACAGTAGACTGTAGTCACCAAGCAGAATTTAAGACACTGAACAACACTTCAGGTAAAATAAATAAATCCAAAGGAGACCACAAGCTTTGTGAGGATTCCCTGGGAACCTGATCAACGCCGAGTGTAGTGGATAACATCAGGAACGAGATAGAGAAGGCCAACAAAAATCCATAAGGTAGCAAAAATACTAGTACTTAACAAGGTTAAAGACAAATGTCTCTACTATACCAAATTGTATGTGACAAATTTTCTCCTGGTTATCGACAGCATTGGCTGAACACGATGCGGTTTTTTTTGTTTACCTTCACATTTCTGCATAAATTTTGTACTGATGTCCGACACGATTTATTATTCTGGGAATGTCCAGTAGTATTCCATGATTACAGAATTTTTATTAGCTGTTTACAAGCATTTTTCCAGGCCTGGAATTACAATTCTAGGGACCTGTACGAATCCCGTTTTTATTTCGGCGTCACTAAACCTCAGGTTTACAGTAGTTATTTTTGTTTGGTGGCGGGCTACACTTTAGTTGCAATGTTGCGAATTGACGTCATCCCATCTTACCTTTTTTTTTTTTTTTTGCTTTTAAGCCTATTTTGCATCCAAAAAGGCTTCTTGTACATTGCCAACACGAAAAATAGCATTGCTATGATGACCGCTACTGTGGAACTCATTACTTTCACAAGAGCAGAATTTCTCCATTTTTTGCACATTCCCACATAAAGACAGTCATCTATCTAGTACATTTTCGACCACTGTCTGTAGTCTTCATCAGGATTCTCGAATTTAGGTTTCTTGTCTGGTTACATGATTGATTTTGAGTCCATCCATGAACAGAATTTGAAAACGTCGCATTGTGTAGCCTCCCGGATTTAGAAGGCCAAACATCGCTTCAAAGCCTACTGTCTCCAGAACGCCATCCCTTTTCTCGCAGCTTCTAGTTGTTTACGCAAATCTTCTATCAGGTGTGACACATTAGGACAGGATGGGCCTTGATATTCCTAAGAGAGACTTGCTGCATTGCATGAAGCTGAATGGCAATAGAGTCTAAGAACCTCAGATGTTTATCCAATTTCAAATTGGAGCGAATGATTCTGCTTTATCTCGCATCATATCATGCTGCTTTCTGTTGATGGACGGACTTAAACGTCAATCATGTAACCAGATAAGAAGCCTAAATTCGAGTAGCCTGATGAAGGTCTGCAGAGAGTGGTCGAAAATTTGCTAGATAGAGGACTATCTCTAATGTGGGAAAGTGGGAAAAAGAGAGAAATTCTGTTCTTTTGAAGATAACGTTGCTAACATTTAAGAAGAACAAAATCTATGAAGCAATGCACGACCATCGGTGTATTTATTTACAAATTTTTATATTGAAAATTGCAGTGCAATTTGAAAATGTGAGTAGGTAAATAATGATTTTGTAATCTGCGCAGAAGTATTATGCAGAAAATCGAAAGATAACCTACCTCTAGTCCTCTCTCCCGGCGTAATTCCTCTGCATTAAGTGCCGAACAGTTAACAGTGTGATAGGCAAGCTCGCTTGCTGCAGCTTGCAAGGGAACGGCTTTTGAAAACAGTTGATCGTCGCTCGTTTCCAACTGAATGGTCTTGATCAACATTGGGTAGCCTGCATATTTGTATGGATGCAACTCTGAAATACAAAATTAATCGCTGACGATTTGTTGTTGACAACTTTGACACCTACATTTTTCAGGAGAAAATTAGTTTGAATTTCAGGGAACAAATTAGCTGTAAAGAAGAAACATAATGGAGCTCACAATGTTGCCACAACATTGTATTTTGTTGCTTTTAGTGAAATTTAGTTTTTATATAACTAAGAACCCGTACTTTTAACATATTTTTCCCTGTAATTTGACAAAGTGAAAATTTTTATCGTGATATAATTTCGAATTTTGAGAGGAATATTCTGTAACCTTCGGTAGATTTTTCAAGATGTAACACTTCACACACAATAATGTGTGGATCTGTTATAAAAATAAAAATACTTATTGGCCTATACTTAAGTAATGTTTGCCTAACAATGGGGGAAATATCTTTGCAAATATAAGTTTATTACATTACAGGTTGGCTCTTACCACTGGCTCATCGCAAGTTTGCAAAATTTGCAGGAAATGCATTTTTTTTATATTCGGATAATTGTACGTTTGGCTTCAGCGATCAGTACACTACAACCCTCCTCTATGCAGTACAGTAAAACCCTGTCATAACGATAGATGATGGGGCTATAAAATAGTAACTTTATATGCCGAGCTGGATATAGTTAGTTTTATCATTACAAATAAATTTTGTTTTAACATTTTTTTAGTAGTTTTGTAAATAACAATTTATATCAGATAAACATGTTCCTACCTTGGACACATAACTAAACTATCCTTTGTCCAACAGCAATCTTCCCAGATTCTTTTTCCACAGCTAATTTTACCTTTAGACTTCAATGTTTTGTGTTCGATTGCATCGTAGGTTACCATACTTTACGTCTGGCAAAGCGGAATCATTGTCTCGTTTGCCTGAGTGCTTTGTTTGCTGAAGCGCTCAAAACTGTCAAGTTTTCAAACGTCAAAAAAGTGCTTCGCAACAACAAGCAGCAAAAAAATTGGTTCTTTTGGCTGTTTCAGTATGGCCGCTCCCTTGAACAAGGAGATTCAAACTGAAGTGCGATAACGGCTACTATTTTACTGTAACCGTCAACTCTCATAAGGCTAAAAGATGCGTACAGAATAGTTTCGCATGCTCGCCGAAACAGCAATTAACAAAACAAATTTCAATATTCAGAAAATAATGGAGTAATTCATGTTTCCCTACTACAAATTATCTTTTACTTGGTCACATAACATATTTCGTAATGTTTGATCGTTGGTTAGTTTGCCATCGCATCCTTCGTTGCAAACAGCCCAAATAAATCTACTTCGTCTTAGTAGTGCTGCGAAGCAACTGGGGGTTTCGAGTTTTTTTTTACCAAGAGCCCAAATATTTATAAAAGCAGTTGTATTTCAAAAAACACCAGCCATCTTGTTTTTTACCACAATCGTCCCGTTGCTCATTCAGTGCTGAATGGGTAGTACTCAGCCAAAAAAGGTATTCGCTGAAGCATTTTGCCAAATGGGACACACGGCAAAACTCGTTGACACAAACTTGTGGTTGGTTCTGAGGAAAGCAAGCATCGACTGCTGACAGCGTCTTCTACTTCTTCCCTCTCCGCCACTACAATTGTAGTCATTTATGCTTTTGTGGTCACTCAGCTGTTGACTCATCTGACTGACGAGACGTATTAGTCAGTTTGCCTAGCCGAGTAGTACAGTATAGTAATGCTTGTCTACAGCTACCACCCCCGAAATGTCGTGCCTCTGGCACCCAAGTAAAATGGGGGTAGATCAGATCTCAATGCAGCAGACTATAACGTTCAAGTTTAATGTTATAGCGGGTATTGTTATAAGCGGGGATAAAGCATGATATTTTTAATACCTTCTTTCCAATTTGCAACATTGTAAGAAAGTAACATTATAACGAGTTTTAACTAAGGCTGTACCGAACGAGAATTTTTCAGCCGAACCGAACCAAACCGAACAAACCTTAAATAAGCCGAACACCAAACACTTCCGAACCGAACAAAAATGTACCAAACCAATCTATCTTAAACTAAATGTAAAAGTACTCAGTTCACAAAGATTCATCAAAGCACAAGTTTCTTAACAAATGTAGGTATTTTCACATGGACTCGTAAGTCCATAGATGTTGAAACTGAGTTTAAACATAAAAAAATCTCCACTACTTTTACATTTTCCCTTCTAACTTCTGAACCGTTACAGCTAGGAACTTGTGGTTTCGACCAACAGAAAGCTGGCGAAAAAACCTTCAAAATGGTGTATTCAAACATCAAAATCCGTCGATTAGAAGTGAAAATATGTTGGTTTGGTATTTTGCGTTTGAAAGACCGAACACCGAACCGAACCGAACACCCTCTGTTCGGCCATGTTCGGTTCTGTTCGTTCGGTTTGGTACAGCCTTAGTTTTAACTGTAGCAGAAGTTCTCCATAAAAGGAAAGGTTGAAAATGTTGCGAGCGAAAGTCCCTAACTAAAACTGGTATGCAAACAAAGTCAGAGCTAGCTTCATGGGTGCACTACTACAACTCAACGTCTTTGACAAGAAAAGCGTGAAACCAAGTAGTTAAAAGAATTACTCACCTTCCTTATAGCGACTGAAGAGGATACTCTGAGCCTTCAAGATGAGAACAATGTTTTGGGGGTCGGGGCCACTAGTGGTGCGAGACAGCTTGCTGCAGATGAACTCGTATGCTTTGTTAACTTCTTCAAATTTTTCCTGCAGATTAATTGCAATGACGCAAATCAGAACAGAAATGTCACCACAGTCTAAGGTAGTCGATCACGGCAGGTTTTATGATGGCTAGTTGAAAGAGTGTGTTATACAATCATACATTTTTTTAAATTGAATTATAATGATATACAATGAACTGCAGCAGTCCAATTTTAACGTACATATAACGCTGGTCACATTCACGCAGCATTGGCATGCACGAATGGCGGAAGAAGCCTTGGTTTGAAATTCCAAGATCGGGGGAGAATAAAAATGTGTACCTCTTCACTTTCAATTGCAAAAACAGATTTAAAAATCAGAGGATTAAAAACTTACCCTTCCCTCGGGATTTTTATCAGGATGGTACTGCTGAGCTAATCGGAAGTACGCTTTGCGTACAGTTGCTTCGTCCAAATTTGCGCTGCGTTTTAGACCTAATGTGTGGTAAGCGTCATCCACGGTCATGGCAGGTGGCTTCTTCTCAACTTCTTTTTTCCAGGCATCCAGAATGTCTTTGAGGAACTGGATCTAAATAGAACCCTACTATTTAACTATACACTTCTGTAAAGTTTGCTGGAAGAGTTTCCCAAAGTACCAGCCAAACACATGGAATGAAGGGGCAGGGAATAGAGAATTCATGAAAGGACGTACCGGCTCCTTAATAGGCCAATCAGGAAACCTCTGGGTGTCACACAAATGACGAAGGTAATAAATATTACAAAAAAGTTCGTCCTCCAGGAGAGGATAACTGATGATAGGGACGGGACAGTACTGGTACAGTGACCTCGTGTTGCTCTGAAGACGAGGAGAAAAGTCTCCAACATGTGCTGCAAGTTTCTGGATCATCATGCGCCTACGAAAGAAATTATGTTTTAGGTCTTAACAATGGAACAATGGATTTAACCATAATTTCACGCAATGCTACACACCGATTTCAAAGTCAACTACAATGAAAACAAAATTTGCCCATTTTTTACAAAGTCAACTAAAATTTCAACATTTCAAAAATTGTTTATCTAACAACATTTATTCTGCATTCTAGAGTCAATCCACAGCAGCCACAACACAGTTTAGGTCTCACGCGTGCGCAGGCCTAAAATGTGATGCGCGCAGCAGCAAGTTTCGTCCACACCGCCTCCCAAACCATCCCGAATGAAAGCATTGGGTCTCGATTGGATTTTCGAAGAAAATTACACCATATAGTTGATCAAAATTAGGTACTAAATTGTGTACATCCTTATCGCTAGAACCAGTGCAACCTTAGAGGGCACGACACTATTAATTCAGCTGCAGTTAGTTGTTCTTTTGTGTGTGTGGCATTTGTAGTGGCTATCAAAAGAGTTCATTGAATAATTGTTTTTTCTTATTACACAAAAAAAAAAAAATCATTCTGCTGGAAAGCACTACACTTTGGTTTTGGTTACCTCATCTCGCTGTTCCAGATGACTTCTGGAGTATCGAAATCCCCAAGGAAGATTTCAGCAAATTTCTCAGCCCCATAGTTCTCCAGATAACAAACCATGGCCTCTGGCAATATTTGGCCTAGAAAACTACGCATCATGATATCAGTACCCTGACTCTGGAAAAAAGAAAAGGAATTTTAACGATAAAATTAATTTTTGCCCATCCGAAAATACTTGCCTTTAAATTCTAGCTTAAATTCGTTTAACACTCAATGACCAATAATGAAGACTAAAGTGCCTACCAGGCTCCCCACCATTGTTGGTATTCGAACAATTACGTTACATAAAAAGAAAAGAGATGCAGAGCAATTTAGCGTAGGCAAAAACTAATTTTATTTTTAAAATTCTGTTTTTACCACGCTCAAAATACCTTTTAATTCTAGACAACTATGTCCAAGAGGAGGTGGGTCATTCGAACCGAACTTTCAAAAAACCAATCACCTTAATCATATCCATTACATGTTAATTTAGCACCTAGGTCATAGTACTAACCTTTTAATTTAAGCTTCAATCAAAATGCTCTCCTGAGCTGTGAAGCTGCATTACCAACTTGTAACGCCGCTTCCTGCTATCACACAATTATCAAACACAGTTTCCCCATCAGTCACCCTTACAGCTCGAAGGTATTCACTGAGGCGCAGGTGTTCTTGCTATTTCTTTGCTCTAACATCCCAAGATTTGACCCAAGGCCTTAATCACCACTGGTATCCTGGTATCCTCAGATTTCAAGTGAATAGCTCTGAAGTCAGGGGGAACATTCAGATCGACCAATCTTAGAGGCTCTGAAGCAGTTCGGATCCCTGGAGAAAGCCGCCATTTAGCTTTGATGTGATGCCGTGGCTAGGGCAACAAGAAAGACTAGTTAGTCTTTTGTAACAAATGATTGCAAAGATGCTTTCCTCAGTGGTTTGTACGGCGTTCTTGAAAGACTGGAAAGGACAATTAGAGTCCAAGCCACAAAAAGTTTTTTTGTCCTTGGTCGACGTACACTGCCCATAATTTCTTCTTTGTTTAAGCAAGATAATACATAATGTATGACAGAACGGTATCCTTTAATCGCCGCTGTGGACAGACCGGCATGAAATAGATTTCCTAAGAATTTTGAGAGGGCAGCAACAGAAGGGTTACATGGATTCACCTCCTCTTCTTTCCTCCTCTTCCAATCAAAGCACTATTTCCACTTTAACTCGTACATCTTTATTATTCAACTCCCATGACAACGAAGAAGTCAGTCAGCTACATCACACGACAATCCAGATGCAAAGAAGAACTTCCTCAAAGTCTCCAGATGTGAAGGCGTTGTGATTGCGACAGGAAATCTTCCTGAAGTGGCAATGGGATTGGGTCCTCCTTCAACTCCATCCGGTCTACAAACCACGGAGCTGACTGGGATGGGACAAACCCCAAATCTAGATCTTATCATAGATCTCTACCTCCTGCGATAAATTAAAAAAACCTTAGGAGGACAGACTTATCACCCAATTGATGCGCTATGTCTCGCGGAAGACGGAAACGAAGACGAACACCATCAAGATGGCGACAATCAATAAGCAAGTGTTGGACCGTTAAGTGGCCATCGACACCAATGACATTCAAGAGGGATAACCACCCTCAAAAGAAAACATTGAGTAAGTCTGGTCTGACTAATGCGTAAACGAGCCAACACTGCCACTTCACGGCGACTGCAGCGATAAGTCAAGTGCCATTCCTGGGGTGAGTGGGGGGCTATAAGAATAAAGTTCCCGAGTTTCTCCACCCTCTTAAGATAGAAGCTGCAGCCGCGGTGTTGTCTGACACAACTCCTGCTACTTTGTTTTGAAGGAGTGATGACCATTCTAACACTGTTTCTTCACCACCCATACCTTCCATCACATTTATGTGCAGTTGTGCTTCTTCCGGTGACCAAACTCCTGATGCCTGGTTTAGCTCGAGGTGTGCGTCACACTCCTGTTTTGACACATCAGTCAACAACAAAAGAGTGTTTTAAAAGAGTGTTCACCGGGACACCAACCTCCAAATTACGATGGTCCAACCACGAATCCAGATCTTCCTTCAAATGTTGACATGCTACACACTGAACACCGCAGCTCCCTTCAGTAGAATTCAAGGAAATGCGTTGACTTGCAGTATCAGAATGACAGCTTTCATAATAACTGGAATGTGAATGAATCTTGGCGTGGGGGCCTCTCCGAAGCACACATCACAGAAGTTGATGTTGCAGCCGAATCTTGGCGACTTCTTTAAATCCCTTGGCAACTTGTGTCTGTCTCCTGGCAACTTGTTGTGGCTTGTGTCTGTTGCTCGATTTGTGGCTGTCTTTTTATGATTCTCTGCCACTTAAAGATATCGAATTGTGGCTTGACAAGCTTACTTCCCAAATTAGTGCCTTAGGACCCAACTTAGGCTTTGACAGTGACTTAGATGACGACTTCAAATTTTACCCCTTCAACGATTTGCAGTACGACTTGTTCAAGCCATGGTCGTGTGAGGACGAACAATGCGATTTACGATGACTCGTTAAATCCTCTCCAGGATGATTGCTAGACTTACGTCAGTCTTTTGTAACAACTTTATCAGTTTTGGTCGCTTAGAATTTCAAGGGCAGGGTAGTTTGCAACTTTCCTTTAATCCCAAACACCGAGATGACTTTTGGTTTGTCGCACTTGACGAGAGCTGGGTATTTAACACCTTTTCGCCCGCACCTCGGTTAGATTTCTGATTAGCCACCTTATCTGAGAGCAGGGTGCTTGCACCTTTTCGCCCACACCTTGGTTCGACTGTTCTTCGACTAAGCCATCAATTCCTTATACTGGCACACTACGTTTTACCTTTAAAATTCTGCGACCCAACCCAAATCTTTGCTTGCGACGAAGTCCCGGATGAATGATGAGTTGGCACTAATTGAGCAGGCCAGAGAAAGAGCCCTGACGAAGGTCACAGACTACCCCGATTGCGACACAGCACCGCAAGAGTACAATAAACTATCCGTAATCATGATTTCCTTGGCCAACAGAGAAACTGCTTCTTTGACCGCTGTAGTAACCATCATACTTCAAGAAGCCTCTAAATCCTCTTTATCCTTAGCATGAAACTCTTCCGTAGGGGATCTAATTGAATTCAATATAAAATCGACCAAAACCCGTAAGCTATTTCCTGGCCAGGTAGACTCTACAATGTTAGCTTAGAAATCCCTAGTGGATCCGCCAGATTTGCGTTGACTTCTAAGGAATCATTAATACTTAAATTTCTACATATAACCTGATCATTGAGTAGGTACATAGACGGAAGGACATAATTCATACTTTTTCAAACGGACGTTCCAATGAACTCGACTCCTTCCATGTATATTCGATCGCTGTTATCTCCTCCTACGTATGCTGCCGATACATTTCACATGGCTGAAGACGAAAAAATTGCTCCATACTGGGTGGCAATCACTGGGTGTTTTTCGACGTTTGCAAACCCTCAATCCAAATCCCACATCTCGAACTTCAACCCTGTAGTATCCCTTAATTTTGTGAAAGAGGACTTGGGGGCTATGCCAGACAAGAAACATCCACAATCAATTGGTCTCGCGAATTTTCGGTAGTATCATATGCTTACATGCATGTAGTCGTTAGTTTAGTGCGTGCTCGCACACATTTTGGCTGATGAAGGCAGTGAAATGTTTATGTTTCTTTTCTGGCATAGCATAAGTCCTGCTTTCACAATTTTTTTAGCCATACTAAAATGAGCCTGTCAGCTTTCAAAACAAAAACCCTTACACTCAATCGGTAGAACATGGCCGATCAGAGGCGTGCCCAAAACGACACGAGATGCAAAGCATTGTTGGGATACCAACAATGGTGAGAAGCCTGGCAGGCACCTTTTTATTTATTATTGGGCATTGTGCATTAAATTAAACAAAGTTAAACAGGCATTTAAACGTTAGCATTTTAAGGATGGTAAAAATAAATATTTTAAATTAAAAATATGATAATTTTTACATACCAATAGAGTAATAAGAAACGGAAATGCTCGAATTAACATACTTTTTGTGTGCTAAGGCTTTCTCTGAACGGAGACTTACAATATTGCTAGGAAATATCTAAGAAATTTTTAACATGACAATCGCATTCCCAGGGCCCTTCTCTTCCCAAATGCATAGAAAACAGAATGATGAGAAAAGCTACCATATCAACTGACATAGGCCACGCCACCAGCGATCCCGGCAGCAGACTCGCTAAACTCAAGCATTGCGGTTTTAAACGATAAAGGGGTTTAAAATTCGGGCAAATAAAGCAAAATCTGAACGATTTAGCACATACTGAAGGTTAGTATTTTGCAGATAGTAAGAATCTACAAAATCAATGAAAATATAAATCAGCAAAACTTAACTCGTAAAATAAATGCAATTTTTAAGAGAATAAAATTCTAATAAGGTTTACCCAAGTAGACAGAAGGTTAACCACTTTACGACACTTACTTCTTCGGAGCGGAACGCTTGCTTCAGGTGAGTGAGTTGGAGAAAGCAACCAATTGGCAAGATGTTGGACCCATTGTACATGAGGATGAAGTAGAAAACGCCTGTCAGGTAGAGTCTGGATACACCAGGGTTGTCAAGCATCACAATGTACAACAATGAAGCAACCTTCTCCACCAAGACTGGATCAAACGTCAGCAGGAGCTGGACTACGTGAGGAAGGCAGGTTGGTTCGGATATGAGGCGTTGAGCTCGGGGCAAAGGACGCACAATGGCGCCATCGGCATCTCTGAATTTTAAAATTAATATGACATAATTTGTAGAACATACAAGTTGCACTAGTATAGTTGTGCACTACAGTGGAGTTGTACTCATCTAGAACAAAGGTTCTAGAGTGTGACTTTAGGTTTAAGTATTTAGGTGTTTAAATCTTAATAACTACAGAAACATGTCCACCATCATTCTGCGTTAATTACCAAATGAAATGCGGCTACAATAGGCTGTACTGAACTGAAATACACGTATCGAAGCATGATCAGTAAAAAGCATTTTGGCAGCAAGTTACGTTTCTGTGACATTTCAGGCCAAATTAGGAACACCGCTGCCGTTAGGAGTACTGTGGATTTTTGAACCCCCACTACTTTTCGTTCGACTCAACATATCAAGGTGGGCTTTTCACCATCTACTTCTGTTGAAGAGGCATTACAGAGAGGAAGAACTCAATGTGGGTTAACACTTGAAAATATTTCGATGCCCCCCCCATTTCAATGTTAGGAAAAAAGGGGGCTCCGACAAGACCTCCCTTCAACCAATTTACATTCCTGTAAAGGACATTTTCTGAAGTGGACCTCTTCAAAAGTTAGTAGCGTGTGTACACTGGCGTCACTCAACACTACACTGTACTAATAAATCTCAAGTTCTCCAGTGGTGACTTCGTCTTACAAAGCACAGAGAAATAACACTCTCACGGTAAAGGTGAATATATTCTTACTTGAATGACCTTTCTTCAGCCGAATGAAGTTGCGAAACCTTTACCATGAGAAAATAATTTCTTGTGCTTTTTAAGACCAGTAATAAAAGAATAGTTTTGCTATGTAAGCAATAACACTTTAGATCTAAAGCATCCCAACTACTCACCTGCTTGGGAAGTATTCACACATTTTGATGAGCATCTTAAGAATAAGAGTAGCCAAGTCACTCTCATTCATGACTGCAGTTCCTGTGGCCATGAGTGTCCACTTGAGTTGTGGAATAGTGTGAAGCAGGCGCCAGCCATCCATGCCCTGAGCCCAACATCGTGTTCGGCTGTTCAAGACACCCTCGTCCCACAGTTCCTTCATCTAAATAAAACAGCAATCATCAAGAGTTCAGAACTTGTACTATCAATCAGTAACAAAGCTTCAAGCCATATTTATTACAATGATACTAGACAAAAAAAAAAGCTGAAGCAGCCCACATCCTCACAGTGCTAAAGCAATGCAATTAATTAACAGATGTTTTTCCCCTCGTTCTACTGCAACTTTCAGTGCTTCCTTGTTTCACGGCGTGCTGTATGCACCAGTGTAGAAACAAAATGGGTGCTAGATTGGCTGTAAAAACAAGATGCCTGCTTCCCACTAAAAAAATCTGAAGCTCTTCTGCAAAAATAAGTGCTTTTACGCTTTAAGCAGTGGTGTTACAAAACTGAAACCATTGGGACACAGCCCTCGAAGGCAACAAAACATTTTAGCGATCTGAGCGATTAGAGCAATCGCCTAGAATAGACAGCGCCATTTGTTTTTGCAGCATAGTAGTACGCTCGGTGTACTATTCTGCTAAGATCCTTTTTCTTTTGGCGGTCGTAACTACAGAGCAGGGATAGCGAACATTTCTTTACATAAGTAAGCAAAAATTAGCTTACGAAACATCCAGTACTAGATGTGACTTCCGTCCTTGCTTCTGAGCTGGTAATTTTTCGATGCGCGGTTCATACCTGCTTAGCTTCATTCCAATTGTCTTCCAGGAGGCAACTGCGTGTTGTCAAACAGATAGTGTTCATGTGCGAGTATACTTGTTCGCAATAGTAGCTGGATTCTTATGTTGCTAATAATGCAAACGCCAACTTTTTCATGGCGTCAAAGTCGCAAATAAGTTTGTTCCAACAATGAAATACAAGTCGATCTGCTATTGGTAGTATTTTCTTTTCAGCCTGTTTCTGTGTTGAGGCCAGATCTGCTTCTCTTTTGTCCAAATTCTTTAATTATTCTTCATTCAATTCGTGAACGTGCTTTATGAAGCATGTAATCAATTTTGACAATGCCCGCTAGTGTCGCATTTCACTCAAGCCATACAACACATCAGCATCTGACTGCTCCCATTGTTCGTAAAAGAGAGAAAGAAAAGAGGAGAAAAGCAAGTCAAAGCTGCCATGCTGAAACTAATTATATGTGTGTTTTTTTGTAAAGGAATAATATGCCATCGTGCACCAATTTTTCCTAAGGATCGCGTGCCACTAGAAAACCCCCTGCGTGCTAGCTTTGGCATGTGTGCCATAGGTTCGCCATCTGGGCTCTAGTGAGTATGCACGCAGAAAACTGCTGCAGTTGGTGCACCAATAAAAGGAAAAGAAACACACGGCACCACAACTTCAAAAGCTATGACAAAGAATATAGCTGCCATTACAGGCAGTCGGTAGGCATTGAATTGACTGAACACACTTTAGTTTTTAGTTCGATCACGACAAAGAAATTTAAACTCGTACAAAATGGAAAATTTACAATTAATGTCAGTATTATTGAGGCAGAAATTATTAACTTGATACACATTTTACACATAATAATGGTTACTGACTAAATATCGTGACCCTAATGAGCCTTCATGTCAAAACTATAAAGGCTTGGACTTCTTTATCCTCGTTTACTCACACGAACTCATCTTTAAGAAAACTGGCCAATCCCAAATCCAATCTGTGTTTTTGATCCCAACTCCTGATTAAGTAAAACTCTATACAATAAAAATAAAAGTACGCTATTTCTTTAAATTTTTTTTTTTATAAAACTTTGGTAATGAGCATTGAAAATATATAGGTCTTCGATAATATTTAAAGCATAATTCCACACTTAGCGCCGTTTACTTTTCACCTGCTGAAATCCAAAAGGGCCAAGGCGTTCCTTCTCTACATTTCCGTAGTACCATTCTTGTTCCGTGCCCTTGACCATGTCAGGAGAAGCCTCAATAACATTGGATTGAGTAGGAACTGTAGCTCTTGATGTATGGAGGTGTGCCAATGTCAGCAGGTCAACAAGCACCTTAACGCCATTCACGTCCATGAATTCCTTTACATTTCTCTGCCATCAGAAGGGGAAAAAAAAGTTTAAAACACTTGATTAGAAGATAGGGCATGTGCTACTAGCCCTGCGGAAAAGGAGAACGGATTTCTCCGCCAATTCAAAAAGAACAGTTACAGTAATTGTGTTCCCAATTGGTGATTAAGTGTAACATTTGTTCCTCATACTGTAATGTCTATTCAATACCAGCCTGATAGACGTCTTCCTATTTTCTGTGATTGTGGAAAATTGAAATTTTTGCGGAAATCCCAACTACAGTACACATGGATTTTAACAGACTTAATTTTGGATTTGTTCAACAATTAGGTTTATGGCCATTCTGAACTGCTGAAATGAATTGTCCTGAATAAGCACCTTTTTTTTTTAAAGAGATAAGCTGGACTTGCCACCAAAATTTGCTTGCCACCAAGTAAAACTTGAGGCATATAACTCGCTTGCTAAAAAAATCAAAACTTCTCACATACTTGAAGTAAAGGAATGAAACCCTTGTCATTTTGTGCATAAATGAACTGGGCTTTATATCCCATTTTTGATTATCAATAGACTCACCAGCGTTAGTAACTCAGGAAAATTGAAAAGTGGACGGACCAAGACAAATTTTTCGATCCAACCAATAAAAGATCTGTTCGTTTAAAACGATAATGCAAGTCTTCGAAAACAAGAGCGCATTTGGGTGTACCTGTCCCTAAGGGGTTAAACCCCCTAACTTTAAATAGTCGGTTGAAAAAATGCAACTAATAGCAACCTGTTGACGAGGTGCCACTTCTAACAGTCTCAGACAGGCGGCTACATCTATAACAGATTCTAGTACCATTTTGGAATGCTTAACAAAACAGCACATCAGAAATTACCGAAACTTCTATTCTATCCTGGACTGTTTGATACGGCTAGAGTTTCTTGTAAAATTTTTATTATTTCTTAATTTTAGGGATCGAACGAGTCCCGATATATTCGGATCTGGGACCGGATAATGCAGTATCCGGCAAAGTCCTGATCTGGTAATTATATTAAACTGGATCCTACACAAATAATCAACTTCCTTTTTTTCTTTGCTCCTTATTAAAATCATTAAAGGTCTACGAGTATAAAAAATTGCAGAAGAAATAATTATATTGTTATCATACAAAGGTCAATGTATAAATCAACCCTAGTAAACAGAGAACATGCTGAAAAAATCAAAATGAAGAATAACTAAATTAATTACTCTTTATCAAGCCTTGATTGTAACAAATTAATCGATCCTTACCCTATTTAAAATGAGTTGATTCAAGAAAAGAATAAGTCTGTCACGTTCCATTCTATCGGTTACCTGCAGAAAACCAACAAAAAAACAAATTCAACATTTTTAATAATGGGGCAAATTGACTGACGACATTAAAACAGAAAAAAAAACAAAAGTTAACTTAAAGCAATCGGGGCCTACTACATGAAGCGTTAAAAAATTAGAGATGGTCGCCGTGCTGGTCATGCTTTTGACATATTAATTGCTAACGCATTCGTACCAAAAAAATTTTGCTTCCTCAGAGGCGTGCAAAGAACCATTTTGTGACGTTCAACCCTTTTTAGTTTTCAGTCAGTCCCATATTATTAAGGACCCGTACTTTATGCGATTTTGGGAAATCACAAAATTCGCAACTTCTTTACCAATAAGAATTTTGACCCCATTTTTCAATTGGGGAGGTGTATGCTGTTTGCTGAAGCCAAAAATGAAAATATGCATTCGCAAAATTTGTATTTTCCCGCAAAATTCGCAATTTTTGCCCGAATAAATAAACTATGACTTACTTTCATCAAAATTTTTTAAACTTTGCAGTAAAATAAGGTCTTCTGTTTGTTACTGGCAGCTGTTTTGAAGTAGAATTTAAATTTTTAAAACTCGATTCATATTGTACACCACTTATGAGGACTATTTTAGGCTATTTTCTGTTAACAATTTTAGGATGTTTTTTTTTGTTGCAAAATTCAGCAAATCTTGCTACATGATATATCGCAAAATTACCTTTTTCCACCGCACACTTAAAAAATTCTCGCAACAAATATTATCGTAAAACTTTGCTTTAAAGTATCGCGGAAAGTACGGGTCCCTACATATTATAAGTGTTTTAGATATTTTCACCAAGAATTGACCGACATTTGAATAAACCATTTTAACCATGAGCTGAAATGAGTTTTAATCGTTTAATTAAACACCAAATGATTATATGAATATACTCTTTTACAATTCTTGTTGCGAGTAATCCCCCACCCAATAGCTTAGTTTAGTTAAAACGATTGTACATACTTGTCGGCTGCTATCTCACTTAGATTTAAAATTAGCCAAATGTGTAATGTTGAACCAATACTCGGAAGTACAATAAAAGATAACAACCTTGGAGACAGCCATGTGTGACAATCATTTTACACAACCCCGGAGGCAGACTATTTTCTACCAATCAGTGACAATCTACATTTGAATGAAAAATGGTCTACATGCAAGCAAGGGAAAAATATTGGCCTGTGGGAAGAACTTTTTGCTTATTCAGGCCCGAGAACAAGAGTCTCTCACTAATCTTATTTTAAGACCTTAGGCCACGAAAAAAAATATGTCGGTTCTCAGGCCATGGCTGGTGACTTTTTTTGAGCTAAATTAAACAAAAAGTGACTAGCAAAGGATTACTAAAGAGAAATTTGTAAGAAAGGCAAGTTTTCTTGCACACATGTTATCCAACAAGCATCAGGACAAGTTGCAGTTTAAAACAAGTTAGAAATTAGTTACCACAATGTGAGCAGACAGAAAAGAATTAAGTAAGTAAGTAAAGGGTTTACGGCACACGAAAAAATTGAAACAACTACACAGAATATAAAGACAAAAAATCTTATCAATCCCAGGTACAGGTAAAAATAAGTACATAAAAAAAAATTAAGTTATCAGAAATACAAGTAAAAAAAATCTAAAAATTAGTAGCAAGTAAAAATAAACACAGGAAGGTTGCTATCATGAAGGTTGCTAACTAGGATACTTAGTACCAAACAGAAATAAAACATTAAAAAAAAGCTCGGTTAACAGGTGACTTTTTGGACATGTAAAAAAAATCTCGGAAACCCAAACATTTTTTCGCATGGCGTTATATAGTTTGCGCTAAATAACTTAAAAACAGCTCAATATTAAAC
>JAHWFP010181000.1:4675-53267 GCA_023313725.1 Lithobius niger | reverse complement strand
TTAGAAAATAAACTATACATTATTTAATGCCTTTCCCTGATTTTGCCAAATTTAACTGTATACGCACATGCAGTAATAATCGATTTACTCTAGTGTGGAGTATGTAATGGAAAACTAATTGAAAATACCATTTTACAAAAGGCAATCTGGAATTTCAAAGTTTTTCAGACATGAAAGATACATACTTTATTTCTTATGTAGTTGAAGGATAGTTCCCTACCCAAATGCAAAGTCCTGGATTAGATTATCCGAATAGTCCTGAGTTCCGGTATTTTCGGATAACAATGTTCTATCGTGCTTTGGGTTTTTTTTTTTTAGGTATTACCCACGGCTAATTTGAAAGTCTTAAACGGCTGACATGCTTTTTGTTATTAAAAAAAACAGGAATGAACATGTTTTCTTAAACTACCTTGAACGGATGGTGGCTAAACAAGAGATGACTAATTGTTGTGTAGGTTTACAAGTAATAAAATGTTACAAATTATCTCGTGTTAAACTCCACTTGCATATTAACTGTGCTCAAGTATAAACCACAGCCACGAATGAGACCTTAAGAATAAAAAATGTGCTATAAACCACTTAACTTTCTTTCCAATATCCTTACTAGGGATGGGTCGGTTTCATTTTTTTGACTTCGGTTCCGGTTTCGGTTTTCACCCCCACAAAACCGCGGTTTCGGTTTCGGTATCGGTTTTTGCCACCATCCATCCCAAGCAGCTATTTCTATTTTTTTTTCCTGTAACAGTAGTAATACTGGCTTCTAACTCACTCCTGTTTTCACTTTCAGCCGCATGATAGACCATGGGCCTAGCTGTGGCACCATTTTCCTCTATTTTCTTTTTAATGACTAGGAGCTTTGTCATCTATAAGTAGAAAATAATAATTATTTTTTTTTTTAAATACGAAAAACAACGAAGCAAGCAGTGTGCATTAAAGACTCCTTGTGAGGATACACAATACACTAGTCTAAGAAAGAAAGAAAAGACAACTTGCTTCGTTTATTCTTTACCTTGTGATTTCTTCATTTATTTACTAAAGGAAAACAAATCTTTTTTTATTTTTCGAACACCGTACGAAAAACCGACACAAAATCCGAATCTGTTTCGGTTTCGGTTTTTAGTAAAAACCGAAAATTCGGTTTCGATTTCGGTTATTGACTCATCCCTAATCCTTACAAGATAAATAAGTAAAGATGCTGACATTAATTAATTAGACTCAGTGGTCAGCAATTTTTCTTATCCATTTGGAGACCATGTTTGTTTTAAAATACCTGCTTAGTTTTTTTGTGTGAATAATTACAGAACGGGTGTACGGTAGCTGTCAATGTTTGGTTTACGCCATTGGAAATCGGGAAAAACTATTATACTTACTGCATTTTAATATAAAATAAATGTTTTTCAGAATTTTTTAAAGATTTAATGTCTTTAATCTTGTTACATACAAACACAGTAAATTTTGATTGTTCTCATGCTTTGCAGGATAAGCTCCGGGAACGACCAATTGTGCTTCGGAAACGACGGGAACGCATCAAAAGCGAAGCCAACTGGAAACTGTTCTACTACAAATTTTCACAAGATCATGCAAGACCAAACCTTATATGGAACTATAAGGTAGTGTTGAAATTACGGCTTTGTTGATAAGTTCCACCAACTAGATCTGATTCCAAAGCGATACGATGATTCCTGCCTGCACCAGTACTCCAATCCAGTTCGACGTCATGGAAACAATTTTTTTTTATTTTTTAGAAATAAGTTGTTTAATGAGTAGCCTTTATATTAGTTTATATTACTAAACATAAAATTTAAAAACTGCTATGATAAATTTGCAAGCTTCAGGCTTTATGAGCAAGATTGGTGCAGCAACCAACCTGCTTTTTTGGGACTTGTCTGTTTTTTTATTAATAACTAAAGAATGACTGAAGCTATTGTACGAGATAAGCACCAATTGCAAGCTGTCGAAAAAAACTATTAAAAAGGTGTGTTGGACCATCGAAGTCTGTTATTTTTTGATGTAGTTATCGTAACCATTTTACCGAAACAGCTTCCTGATCGGATTCAATATCGCTATTCGCTATCGCTAGTATTACAAGCCTTAGTTAAAATATGACTGGTTTTGAGTCTGTTATTAACTTGATACATGTGACTTGCAGGTGGTTGTGTTAGCACACATTGCAGTTTTGAACTTGAAATTAAGGTTTGCTTAATGTAAATGCGAGAATTTATGACACAAGCATTTTGTTATAGCTTACTAAAGTTACAATAGGCAAAAGGCTTTGAAAATCTGGCCGTTTTGCAATGGCCATAGTGAAAACTGTTTTAGCTTTCCTCACTAAATTTTGTGTTCGGTCAATACATGGACCTTGTAGGTGCAGTGGCAAGATTTGTTGGACTTCACTGTGCGTCAACAGACCAACATTGGTTTCAGCCAACTCAACTCGATGGGTTGTAAGGTTCACTTGGCCTTGTATTTGTAGCACGTGCTTGTAGTTGGATACGGTACTTTTGGGGAAGCTCAACTGATTTTGGTTCCTGAAGTTTTAATGTTTGCAACTGTCACTGCAACAAGATAGTGTTCATTAGGACTTGGAAGTGTAGTACTGTTCTGTAAGACTAGAAGAGTTATTATTTAGGATGCAGACTGTTGTTTCATTTTGCTGGATGACCTAATATTTTGAGCATTGCGAACCGTAGTGACTGACAAAATTAAGAAGCTCTAACCCAGATCTGTCGAGCGCTGTCTAGAAACGGTCCGTCTATAGAGATCTCTCTAGCTTGATTTTGACTGACAAAATTCATTCAGAAATCGTGGAACATTAGGCATATCTCCTGTCAAGCTACGTTGTGTTAATACTGTCTTTTTTCGTTTCAATTTTGGCAGACTCGAGAAGAACTGCGTGAAGCCTTAGAAAATGAAATTCGTAGTTTCCACATAGACAAAGAGCTTGGCAGCAATTGTGTGATATCGTGGAACCATCAGGAATTCGAAGTGCAATACCAAAGCCTTGCCGATGAAATAAAAATTGGGGAATATTACTTGCGCCTTCTGCTGGAAGATAACGAAACTGCTGAGGAGAATTCGTACATCAAACGATCGTAAGTTTGTGCATTTTCATTTTTAGGACTGCACATGTTATGGAACTGTTGACTTTGAGTGTGTTCAAAGAATTGTGATCATTTAAGGGAAGAAGTAGTTTTAAGAAAAACAGTTTTTAGGAAATTCTGTCAAAATTTTGATTCTCTTTAACTTGTCATGTTTATTACCTAGAATGTATCTAGTCCCTGTCAAGAATTCAAGGTATTATTTGGGAAAGATGGTTACATTACTTTTACTATAAGACAATATAAAAATAAAGACAAAAATCTGACCATGTCTTCTATTTGGATGATCGAAACTGAGAAAAATCACATGAAAACGCTCAAAACCGATGTATTTACCATCAGTGAGACCCGGAGATAGCTACAGGTTGGGATCAAACAACATGTGGGGGGGACACCCTGAATGGAGAAAATAAAAACGGAATAGCAGTGCATCATTAAGACACCCAGACACGATTGCTTGGGACAAGACTTCCATCCTTATTAGCTATTAACTCTGCATGACCCCCATCTTCGTGCATTAGAGTCAATAGCCATTCGCCATTTCCAACAACAAAGTGTTCCCCTCATAAACTTAACAGGACCAACGTACAGCAAGATTGACCACCTAGTTAGGCCACAGCTGGCTAGTGGGCTCAGCAGACAGTGCGGGGAAACCAGTTGTAACGCAAGTTTGATATATAGATCTATGGTCGCCACGAACTAGCTCGCGTGCACGAATTTTGAAATGTTCGTTATCGTGGTGTAAACTTGTGAGTGTGGTGATTCGTTTCTGAAGAAGGTGATCGCCAATCACCGGAAATTTAAACAAGAACTCTTTTGTTGATTCTACTCGTGTGGTAAAGTGCATTATTTCCCTCTGATGTCTTCAATTTACCACTATAGATGCTGGTTACCGGTATTTCCGTGAGATGTATTCCTCTGGCGTTGATGGTGATGCCAAGCACAGTCTTCACTGGCAAACACAAGTTACACTTGGCTCTCCTCAGGGTCAAGCCGTATTCTCTTAACCTGTTTCGAACTCGAACATTACGCTCACTTTCGAAAACAATCTTCATCAGGCAGGGTCAAGAAAAATTGAGTCTTCTGGTTACATCTTCGACATTTTCGACTGCTTGCTTGAAAAGAAAGTCCACGGCCTTCGATATTTACAAGGTAAGCACAACAAGCGGCATGGCCAACTATATATACACAACACTGGATCCAATATTTACAATGTTGCGTACAAATGGCGTGGTTCTCGCAATAAAGAAGGTCCAGACATATTTATTACTTGCTTCTTTCATTCCATCTAATTCTTTTCCAACCAAGTGCATGACTTTGGGTTAGATGGGGCCTGGATGTTCATTAGGGGGTGTTATTCTTTAAGTGGTGCTGGATCGCAATGGTCTCTAGGCACCGTAGGTGTCGATTTCTTCTCGAGTTTGCTCTTACTAGTGCCTTGTCTTGTCCCAGCCAATTTCGTGTTCAGTTTCCATACAATGAACTGCTATTCCATTTTCTTCCACTTCATTCCTGGTGTCTCCAAGGTGCTGCCCAAGCATTGTCCTCAACCCCTTTCTCTTCTCGCCAATGTAAACTGAACTGCATCCATTGCATGGCACTAAATAAACTCCTTCGCTCGTATCCTGTACGTCTCCCATAGTCGCCTCGTCTTTCTTCTTCTTCTTCCCTCTGCGTTTCTGAGTGCTATCCTGCATACTTTGCCCCTTCTTGACAATCCTCGATTTCAGACATTTCACATTCCTGACATAAGTCGTGAAGCCTTGTTTTCTTAGGATTTCGCTTATTTTCTCACTAACTCCTCCATGAAAAGTTAGGCTCACTCTGGGTGTTTTTTTTCCTTGCTGGACTTCGTCAATGTCTTGTTCGTTTTCTTTCCTCCTTTTGCAGCTCTTCGCAATTCCATATGTTTTTTTCATCTGGGAATTTAGGAATTTGTATATCCTAACTTCAGAAACTTTCCTTTCGCCTCAAAAGGGTATGGCCCTGCCAATTCAGGTCTGCTTGAGTTCCTCACAAGTCTTACAAATTCATTCTGGGAAATCTGTTTTAGCTGCTGCTTCGGGTGGCCTGAGGAATACGTTATACCTCTAGGTGTAGCCGTTGGCTTTTTAAATGGCTGAAAACTCACTCTACCATCGAAAACTCACTCTACCATCCTCCTTGCGTGTAATGAGGATATCTAGAAAGGGAAGCGCTCCTTTATTCTCTTCCTCCCTCGTGAAGCTTAGGTCACTGTGCAATTTGTTAATCTTCTCGCTGACTCTCTCCACCTCATTCTTCTTCAGCACTGCCACGATAACATCCACGAATCTCTTCCACAACCTTACATTCAGTCCTGATGTTAAAACCATCGAGGTGGCCATGTCGCTTGTTGTGCTTACCTTGTAAATATCGGAGGCCGTGGACGTTCTTTTCAAGCAAGCAGACGAAAATGTCGAAGATGTAACCAGAAGACTCAATTTTTCTTGACCCTGCCTTATGAAGATTGTTGAACTACAATCGAAAATTTGCAAGATACTGACAGTATCCTGTTTTTGAAAGTGAGCGTAGTGTGTAATTTCTGAGTTCGAAGTAATTCAACAGTATTTCAAAGTAATTCAAGTAAGCCTAACGGTGAACCTGGTGAAGACTTTTCCTGAGGTGGCCAGTAGGTGGTCTTCCCACATAGTCATAGCTATGATGATGTCATCGATGTAAAATACGTAAACCTTCCTGATCAAGTCGCCAAGCGTTTTGGTGAGGATAGGCTGGTATACAGCTGACGTATTCTTCAGTCCAATGGGAAGCACTTTCCACTTCCCTTTGCTATCCTCACTGCAAATAAAATTGGTGCAGTCCTGGAGCGCTCGTGGATTGGAACTTGGTGAAAGCCTGCATGACCATCCAATGCTGAGACTTATTTCTTCCCAACGAGGAACTCCAACATCTCTTAAGCCGTCGTTTTGAAGTGGAACATTCAAAAAATGTATAGTCTAGGAATGGCTGAAAAGTTCCATATTTCTGGAAGGCTCAATGTTGTCGTCTTTCTCCAATTCTGGGAGCATCTTCGACATCTCCCATCGCATTTGAGGTGCTTGACGGTGGTATTTGGCAAAGTGGGGGTCTAGGTGTGTCTTTGATCTTGATGTTGTACTCTAACCAATTTTGTGAGACTAGGTTTCCTAGGAAAGATGTATCAATTTTCATTAAGCATGCCGTCAAATTCCAAGAATTGCTTTGGAGTCGTGATGTTGAAATGACAGTTGTCCATCGGCCAGGCGTTAGCAATCTTTCACAGAGGTTCAGCATTGCAAGCTGCATCTTTGTTCATGTTCCATTTTCGTAGAGGAAGGGGATCGCTGACGTTGGAACTGAAGTATGCTCGGCAATTCGCTAGGTCTGGTACAATCCCAGATTTCATTACATAGGCTCTCCGAGAATACAATTGTCTCTGAAATCACTAAAGATGGCGAAGTGTGTGGAAGTGTGTGACTGTGTGTATGGTTCACCTGAATGGACATTGTTGGTTCACCGATTAGTTGTGGGCCGTTAGACCTATCAGCAAGTTGTACGGATGCATGGGCACATTGGGATCAATCAAGTGAACCAGTCCTCACGTAGACTGTTTAGTTTCAAACCAGAGTCTAGGCAATATGCAAAGCTGGAGCCTTTGCTTATCGCATCACCTTAAGAACAGCTAGTCTCAATCCCCGCCTGGCTTGCAGCACGTCTATCCTCTGAAAAGGACAATCTCGCTGGGTATGGCCAACTGCTTTACACCCTTTGCAGATATCTTTTACCCATTCCTTGCATGATAGCCAATGTCTTTTCTTGGCCCCTCCTGAAGGTGATGCGTCCTTGGTAAAATTAGCAAAGACGATGTATCCAACTGTCTCGTACATGTAGCGATCTCTACCGTACTCCTGTACTGCTGTAGACCACTGTGTCCAATGACTTAACAGTGCACTGGCATTGCGGAAACGTTCTACCCATATTTTTCTTTTTGCTTCTGGTGATGGTAGCAAGTGAACAAGTGCGCATCAGCATAAAACAGATCTCTGTATGAAACACTGCATTTACGAAGTACAAATGAACTTTTAACAACCAAACAAATAACAATAAATTGTAGTTGTTTTTAATTTGCCGTAGTCCTTGTAAAATTCAAGCCTTGAAATATTATCTTAGTTGATATGGATAAAGGTTTTAATCTACTGTCAACAGCCTTGAGAATGTACGACTGACCTCTCTGCTATGCTATATTTCGGTCTGCGCCAAAACACGATACAGCCGCTGCCTGGTTTTATTCTTTGGACCAAGTTGCTTGGTATACCTAACTTTACTGATCATGATCGTCTCTTTGGGCTCAGACTACTTGTAACATGGCAAGAAATGTTACCGGTACACTGACCAGTAACACTCCACGAGAATTATTATTAGCTGTGGTAAAGTGAAGAAAAGTTACGGTGTTTTTTGTGGCACTTGAGAAACAATTGCAGAGAGGCTGTAGCATATACTGTAGAGTTGTTATTTTGTAACATCCAGTGTTTTGATTGTATTTTTTGTATGCCACATTTATATCCTTACCAAATCATTAATAGGTACGAGTTCTTCAATGATCTTTACCATCGATTTCTTCTGACAACAAAGACAAATATGCGCTGCATGTGCCTTCAAGCAATGGCCATTGTGTATGGTCGCCACCACGAGGATATTGGGGCCTTCAATGACACCAAGTTCATCGTTGGCATGCTGGAACGGGTACGTTAACACATGTGTACTGGTTGAATATAGATTGTGAAATGGTACGTGTCTGCATGTGTAGCTAGACAGGTTTTGGTAGCCATGAGTGAGTTGAATGCGAAGGTGACCTGCTTTGCCAGCTAGCTTAGTGTCATAACTGTTACGGCAGTCTGTTGTAATGGGTGAGTAATGGGTGCTGGGGGGGGTAATGGTATCTGTACCGGAGAGAGAAAAACCTACTGGTACTGGTACACCAGGTACAGCCTTAGCTTGCATACAGTTAACCATCTAATGATCGTAGGCTAAGCACACAACAAGAATGACTAGCACGTCTCTGGCAGGATGTTTGTCCCAAGTGAGTGCTATAAAGTTTATCACATATTGCAGATTGTTGTCCAAGAACATGAACAAAATTGATCTCGTGTAGCATAAACTCTGCTTCATGTAGAGAAGGCTCTGGCTGTTTTTAATTTTGCATCGTCTTCTTTTGGCTCTAATTTAGCCCAAAATTGATATGTTTTTCATGTTTAAATGCACCATTTGATTTATTTTTTCTCGAGTTTTTGAATGGTGCTGTTTAATATTGAGCTGTTTTTAAGTTATTTAGCGCAAACTATATAACACCATGCGAAAAAATGTTTGGGTTTCCGAGATTTTTTTTACATGTCCAAAAAGTCACCTGTTGACCGAGCTTTTTTTTAATGTTTTATTTCTGTTTGGTACTAAGTATCCTAGTTAGCAACCTTCATGATAGCAACCTTCCTGTGTTTATTTTTACTTGCTACTAATTTTTAGATTTTTTTTACTTGTATTTCTGATAACTTAATTTTTTTTTATGTACTTATTTTTACCTGTACCTGGGATTGATAAGACTATTTGTCTTTATATTCTGTGTAGTTGTTTCAATTTTTTCGTGTGCAATAAACCCTTTACTTAATTACTTAATTCTTTTCTGTCTGCTCACATTGTGGTAACTAATTTCTAACTTGTTTTAAACAGCAACTTGTCCTGATGCTTGTTGGATAACATGTGTGCAAGAAAACTTGCCTTTCTTACAAAGTTCTCTTTAGTAATCCTTTGCTTGTCACTTTTTGTTTAATTTAGCTCAAAAAAAGTCACCAGCCATGGCCTGAGAACCGACATATTTTTTTTCGTGGCCTAAGGTCTTACAATAAGATTAGTGAGAGACTCTTGTTCTCGAGCCTGAATAAACAAAAAGTTCTTCCCACAGACCAATATTTTTCCCTTGCTTGCCTGTAGACCATTTTTCATTCATATGTAGATTGTCACTGATTGGTAGAAAATAGTCTGCCTCCGGGGTTGTGTAAAACGATTGTCACACATGGCTGTCTCCAAGGTTGTTATTTTTTATTGTACTTCCGAGTATTGGTTCAACAATACACATTTGGCTAATTTTAAATCTAAGTGAGATAGCAGCCGACAAGTATGTACAATCGTTTTAACTAAACTAAGCTATTGGGTGGGGGATTACTCGCAACAAGAATTGTAAAAGAGTATATTCATATAATCATTTGGTGTTTAATTAAACGATTAAAACTCATTTCAGCTCATGGTTAAAATGGTTTATTCAAATGTCGGTCAATTCTTGGTGAAAATATCTAAAACACTTATAATATGGTACTGATTGAAATCTAAAAAGGGTTGAACGTCACAAAATGGTTCTTTGCACGCCTCTGAAGAAGCAAAAAATTTTTTGGCACGAATGCGTTAGCAAGTAATATGTTTAAAGCATGACCAGCACGGCGACCATCTCCAATTTTTTAACGCTTCATGTAGTAAGCGCCGATTGCTTTAAGTTAACTTTTGTTTTTTCTGTTTTAATGTCGTTAGTCAATTTGTCCCATTATTAAAAATGTTGAATTTGTTTTTTTGTTGGTTTTCTGCAGGTAACCGATAGAATGGAACGTGACAGACTTATTCTTTTCCTGAATCAACTCATTTTAAATAGGGTAAGGATTGATTAATTTGTTACAATCAAGGCTTGATAAAGAGTAATTAATTTAGTTATTCTTCATTTTGATTTTTTTCAGCATGTTCTTTTTTCACTAGGGTTGATTTATACATTGACCTTTGTATGATAACGATTTAATTATTTCCTCTGCAATTTTGTATACTCCACCTAGACCTTTAATGATTTTACTAAGGAGCAAAGAAAAAAAGCAAGTTGATTATTTGTGTAGGATCCAGTTTAATATAATTACCAGATCTGGACCTTGCCGGATACTGCATTATCCGGTCCCAGATCCGAATATATCAGGACTCATTCGATCCCTAAAATTAAGAAATAATAAAAATTTTACAAGACACTCTAGCGGTATCAAACAGTCCAGGATAGAATAGAAATAAGTTTCGGTAATTTCTGATGTGCTGTTTTGTTAAGCATTCCAAAATGGTACTAGAATCTGTTGTAGATGTAGCCGCCTGTCTGAGACTGTTAGAAGTGGCACCTCGTCAACAGATTGCTATTAGTTGCATTTTTTCAACCTACTATTTAAAGTTAGGGGGTTTAACCCTTTAGGGACGGGTACACCCAAATGCGCTCTTGTTTTCGAAGACGGGCATTATCGTTTTAAACAAACAGATCTTTTATTGGTTGGATCGAAAACTTGGTCTTGGTCCGTCCACTATTCAATTTTCCTGCGTTACTAACGCTGGTGAGTTTATTGACATCAAAAATGGGATATAAAGCCCAGTTCATTTATGCACAAAATGACAAGGGTTTCATTCCTTTACTTCAAGTATGTGAGAAGTTTTGATTTTTTTAGCAAGCGAGTTATATGCCTTAAGTTTTACTTGGTGGCAAGTCAAGCTTATCTCTTAAAAGAAAGGTGCTTATTCAGGACAATTCATTTCAACAGTTTAGAATGACCATAAACCTAATTGTTGAACAAATCCAAAATTAAGTCTGTTAAAATCCATGTGTACTGTAGTTGGGATTTCCGCAAAAATGTCAATTTTCTACGATCTCAGAAAATAGGAAGACGTCTATCAGGCTGGTATTGAATAGACATTACAGTATGAGGAACAAATATTACACTTAATCACCAATTGGGAACACAATTACTGTAACTGTTCTTTTTGAATTTGCAGAGAAATCCGTTCTCCTTTTCCGCAAGGCTAGTAGCACATGCCCTATCTTCTAATCAAGTGTTTTAAACTTTTTTTTTCTTCTTCTGATGGCAGAGAAATGTAAAGGAATTCATGGACGTGAATGGCGTTAAGGTGCTTGTTGACCTGCTGACATTGGCTCACCTCCATACATCAAGAGCTACAGTTCCTACTCAATCCAATGTTATTGAGGCTTCTCCTGACATGGTCAAGGGCACGGAACAAGAATGGTACTACGGAAATGTAGAGAAGGAACGCCTTGGCCCTTTTGGATTTCAGCAGGTGAAAAGTAAACGGCGCTAAGTGTGGAATTATGCTTTAAATATTATTGAAGACATATATATTTTCAATGCTCATTACCAATGTTTTATTAAAAAAATGTAAAGAAATACCGCACTTTTACTTTTATTGTATAGAGAGTTACTTAATGAGGAGTTGGGATCAAAAATCCAGATTGTATTTGGGATTTGCCAATATTTTTAAAGATGGGTTCGTGTGAGTAAACAAGGGTAAAGAAGTCCAAGCCTTAATAGTTTGACATGAAGGCTTATTAGGGTCACGATATTTAGTCGGTAACCATTATTATGTGTAAAAATGTGTATCAAGTTAATAATTTCTGCCTCAATAATACTGACATTGATTGTAAATTTTCCATTTTGTGCGAGTTTAAATTTCTTTGTCGTGATCGAACCAAAAACTTCAGTGTATTCAGTCAATTCAATGCCTACCGGCTCTGCCTGTAATGGCAGCTATATCTTTGTCATAGCTTTTCAATTTGTGGTGCCATGTGTTTCTTTTCCTTTTATTGGTGCACCAACTATAGCAGTTTTCTGCGTGCATACTCACTAGAGCCGAGATGGCGAACCTATGGCACACATGCAAAAGCTAGCACGCAGGGGGTTTTCTAGTGGCACGCGATCCTTGGGAAAAATTGGTGCACGATGGCATATTATTCCTTTACAAAAAAAAATTACATATAATTAGTTTCAGCATGGCAGCTTTGACTTGCTTTTCTCCTCTTTTCTTTTTCTCTTTTACGAACAATGGGAGCAGTCAAATGCTGATGTGTTGTATAGCTTGAGTAAAATGCGACACTCACGGGCATTGTCAAAATTGATTACATGCGTCATAAAGCACGTTCACGAATTGAATGATGAATAATTAAAGAATGTGGACAAGAGAGAAGCAGACCTGGCCTCAACACAGAAACAGGCTGAAAAGAAAACAATACCAATAGCAGATCAACTTATATTTCATTGTTGGAACAAACTTCTTTGTGACTTTGCCGCCATGAAGGCGTTTGCATTATTGGTAACATAGGAATCCAGCTACTGTTGCGAACAAGTATACTCACACATGAACACTTATCTGTTTGGCCACACGCAATTGCCTATGGGAAGGCAATTGAAATGAGGCTAAGCAGGTATGACCTGTGCACCGAAAAATTACCATATCAGAAGCAGGACAGAAGTGGCATCTAGTACTGGATGTTTCGTAAGCTAATTTTTGCTCACTTATGTAAAGAAATGTTTGCCATCCCTGCACTAGAGTTAAGACCGCCAAAAGAAAAAGGATCTTAGCAGATTAGTACACCGAGCGTACTACTATGCTGCGAAAACAGATGTCCGCTTTCTATTCTAGGCGATTGCTCTAGTCGCTCAGATCGCTAAAATGATTGTTTTGTTGCGTTCGAGGGCTGTGTCCCAATGGTTTCAGTTTTGTGACACCGCTGCTTAAAGCGTAAAAGCACTGTTATTTTTGCAGAAGAGCTTCAGGTTTTTTAACAGTGGGATGTAGGGGTGTTCGAGTAGGATAATTTGAATTCGAGCCGAGTTTGCAACAGAAAAATCGAGTATCGAGCTGAGTTCGAGTATTTGGTCAACACACTTATTTTGCAAGTGTATTTTTTATTTGTTAGTGTAATAACTAAGATGCTGCTTAATGGACTGTGCGAGTCAAGTCTACAACTAGTTTCTTACTACCTGCAAATACTTACTTCAGTAATTATGCTTAAAATCATCATTTTACGCTATCACTGCTCATTTATCAACTAAAAAACTCCCTTTTTTTTAGCTTGTATCCAAACTTTCTCTCCTCTCCCGCCAGGGGCGCTGCTACTCCTAACTAGGAGGCCGCCATCTTGTTTGTTCCCCTTATCACATTTTGAACTCTCCTTTCAGTGAATGCGGGGAGGCGGGCGGGTTCTTACTGAAGTAAGTATTTAGGTTAGTAAAAACTAATTTTACATTTTAAAATTATCGTTTTCCAGTTTTTCGGATATATCTTTAAAATGGTTTGAGCTAGAGGCTCTTAATGTGCACCACCGGAAAGCTCTCGTCGAGACGATGAATTTGGTATATTAGAACGTCAAAATCGGTCAAAAATTGGGGAAGTTATCGCATTTTGACCGGATTCGAGTTTGGTTGGGTTATATCGAGTCGAGTTTGAGCAGCTAGGAAACTCGACTCGACTTGAAACTTTCGAGGCTCGCACACCCCTAGTGGGAAGCAGGCATCTTGTTTTTACAGCCATTCTAGCACCCATTTTGTTTCTGCACGGGTGCATATAGCATGCCATGAAACAAGGAAGCACTGAAAGTTGCAGTAGAACGAGGGGAGAAAACATCCGTTAATTGCATTGCTTTAGCACTGTGAGGATGTGGGCTGCTTCAGCTTTTTTTTGTGTCTAGTATCATTGTAATAAATACGGCTTGAAGCTTTGTTACTGGTTGATAGTAAAAGTTCTGAACTCTTGATGATTGCTGTTTTATTTAGATGAAGGAACTGTGGGACGAGGGTGTCTTGAACAGCCGAACACGATGTTGGGCTCAGGGCATGGATGGCTGGCGCCTGCTTCACACTATTCCACAACTCAAGTGGACACTCATGGCCACAGGGACTGCAGTCATGAATGAGAGTGACTTGGCTACTCTTATTCTTAAGATGCTCATCAAAATGTGTGAATACTTCCCGAGCAGGTGAGTAGTTGGGATGCTTTAGATCTTAAGGTGTTATTGCTTACATAGCAAAACTATTTTTTATTACTGGTCTTAAAAAACACGAGAAATTATTTTATCATGGTAAAGGTTTCGCGACTTCTTTCGGCTGGAGAAAGGTCATTCAAGTAAGAATATATTCACCTTTACCGTGAGAGTGTTATTTCGCTGTGCTTTGTAAGACGAATTCACCACTGGACAGTACATGTGAAGATTTATTAGTATTGTTGAGTGAAGCCAGTGTACACACGCTACTAACTTTTGAATACGTCCACTTCAGAAAATATCCTTTACAGGAATGTAAATTGGTTGAAGGGAGGTCTTGTGGGTGCGCCCCTTTTTCCTAGCATTGAAATGAGGGGGTGGGGGGCATCGAAATATTTTCAAATGTTAACCCCCATTGAGTTCTTCCTCACTGTAATGTCTCTTCAACAGAAGAAGATGGTGAAAAGCCCACCATGATATGTTGAGTCGAACGAAAAGTAGTGGGGGTTGAAAAATCCACAGTACTCCTAATGGCCACTGTGCTCCTAATTTGGCCTGAAACGTAACCCTGCTGCCAAAATGCTTTTTACTGATCATGCTTCGATACGTGTATTTTAATCCAGTACAGCCTATTGTAGCCGCATTTCATTTGGTAATTAACACAGAATGATGGTGGACATGATTCTGTAGTTATTAAGATTTAAACACCTAAATACTTAACCTAAAGTTACACTCCAGAACCTTTGTTAATAAAATGAGTACAACTCCACTGTACTGCACTACTATACTAGTGCAACTTATATGTTCTACAAATTGTGTCCTATTGGTCTTAACCTTTATTAATTTTAAAATTTAGAGATGCCGATGGCGCCATTGTGCGTCCTTTGCCCCGAGCTCAACGCCTCATATCCGAACCAACCTGCCTTCCTCACGTAGTCCAGCTCCTGCTGACGTTTGATCCAGTCTTGGTGGAGAAGGTTGCTTCATTGTTGTACATTGTGATGCTTGACAACCCTGGTGTATCCAGACTCTACCTGACAGGCGTTTTCTACTTCATCCTCATGTACAATGGGTCCAACATCTTGCCAATTGGTTGCTTTCTCCAACTCACTCACCTGAAGCAAGCGTTCCGCTCCGAAGAAGTAAGTGTCGTAAAGTGGTTACCCTTCTGTCTACTTGGGTAAACCTTATTAGAATTTTATTCTCGTAAAAATTGCATTTATTTTATGAGTTAAGTTTTGCTAGTTTATATTTTCATTGATTTTGTAGATTCTTACTATGTGCAAAATACTAACCTTCAGTATGTGCTAAATCGTTTAGATTTTGCTTTATTTGTCCAAATTTTAAACCACTTTATCGTTTAAAACCGCAATGCTTGAGTTTAGCCAGTCTGCTGCCAGGATCTCTGACGGCGTGGCCATGGTTGACATGGTAGCTTTTCTCATCATTCCGTTTTCTGTGCATTTGAGAAGAGAAGGGCCCTGGGAATGCGATTGTCATATTTAAAAATTTCCTAGATATTTCCTAGCAATATTATCAGTCTCTGTTCAGAGAAAGCCTTAGCACACAAAAAGTATGTTAATTCGAGCATTTCCGTTTCTTAATACTCTATTGGTATGTAAAAATTATCATATTTTTCATTTAAAATATTTATTTTTACCATCCTTAAAATGCTAACGTTTAAATGCCAGTTTAACTTTGTTTAATTTAATGCACAGTGCCCAATAATAACTAAAAAGGGTGCCTACAAGGCTTCTCACCATTGTTGGTATCCCAAAAATGCTTTGCATCACGTGTCATTTTGGGCACGCCTCTGATCGGCCATGATTGAGTGTAAGGGTTTTTGTTTTGAAAGCTTACAGGCTCATTTTACTATGGCTAAAAAAATTGTGAAAGGAGGACTTATGCTATGCCAGAAAAGAACCAACACAATCAATTGGTCTTGCGAATTTTCGGTAGTAGTATATGCTTGCATAAACATTTCATTACCTGAAGAAAATCCTGGAGTTGCTGTAAGCTTGATGAGCACTAATTTGTAAAATATTGTATCTTGAGGTTGGCAAAATAAACAGACTGACTTTTGACCTTGATTTTCTGGCAGCTACATGAGCCAGGCAGTGGTGCCCTCTGGTGGCATTTATTGAAAAACAGAAAAATACTAATGAACTATTATTGACTAGCCCAATAATAAGGACTAATATTAAAATGCCTCAACCATTATTAAACCAAGCATAAAACAAATATAAATGCATGAAACTAAAGTGCTTATTGAATAAAAGTAGCAATAATCTCTAGACGATTCTACTCTACAATCCAACAGCAATAATCTCTAGAGGACTCTACAATCCAACATTACCTTCATCAGTCAAAATGTGTACGAGCACGCAATAAACTAACGACTACATGCATGTAAGCATATAATACTACCGAAAATTCGCAAGACCAATTGATTGTGGGTGTTTCCTGTCTGGCATAGCCCAAGTCCTCTTTCACAAAATTAAGGGATACTACAGTGTTGAAGTTTTGAGATGTAGGATTTGGATTGAGGGTTTGCAAACGTTGAAAAACACCCAGTTATTGCCACCCAGTATGGAGCAATTTTTTCATCTTCAGCCATGTAAAATTTGTCGGCAGCACACGTAGGAGGAGATAACAGCGATCAAATATACATGGAAGGAGTCGGACCAGTGGCAAGACCAGCACAAGCGGGCTTGGTCCCCGAATTCATTGGAACGTCCGTTTGAAAAAGTTTGCGTTATGTCCTTCCACCTATGTACCTACTCAATGATCAGGTTATATGTAGAGATTTAAGTATTAACGATTCCTTAGAAGTCAACGCAAATCTGGCGGATCCACTAGGGATTTCTAAGCTAACATTGTAGCGTCTAACTGGCCAGGAAATAGCTTACGGGTTTTGGTCGATTTTATATTGAATTCAGTTAGATCCTCTGCGGAAGAGTTTCATGCTAAGGATAAAGAGGATTTAGAGGCTTCTTGAAGTATGAAGGTTACTACAGCGGTCAAAGAATCAGTGTCTCTGTTGGCCAAGGATATCATGATAACGAATAGGTGATTGTACCCTTGCGGTGCTCTGTCGCAATCGGGGTAGTCTGTGACCTTTATCAAGGCTCTTTCTCTGGCCTGCTCAATTAGTGCCAACTCATCATTCATTCGGGACTTCGTCGCAAGCAAAGATTTGGGTTGGGTCGCAGAATTTTAAAGGTAAAACGAAGTGTGCCAGTATAAGGAATTAATGGCTTAGTGGAAGAACAGTCGAACCGAGGTGTGGGCGAAAAGGTGCAAGGACCCTGCTCTCAGAAAAGGTGGCTAATCAGAAATCTAACCGAGGTGCGGGCGAAAAGGTGTTGAATAACCAACTCTTGTCAAGTGCGACAAACCAAAAGTCATCTCGGTGTTCGGGTTTAAAGGAAAGTTGCAAAGTACCCTGCCCTTGAAATTCTAAGTGACCAAAACTGATAAAGTTGTTACAAAAGACAGACGTAAGTCTAGTAATCATCCTGGAGAGAATTTAACAAGTCATCGCAAATCGCATTGTTCGTCCTCACACGACCATGGCTTGAACAAGTCGTACTGCAAGTCGTTGAAGGGGTAAAATTTGAAATCGTCATCTAAGTCACTGTCAAAGCCTAAGTTGGGTTCTAAGGCACACATTTTGGAAGTAAGTTTGTCAAGCCACAATTCGATGTCTTTAAGTGGCAGAGAATCATAAAAAGACAGCCACAGATCGAGCAACAGACACAAGCCTCAACAAGTTGCCATGAGACAGACACAAGTTGCCAAGAAGTTGCCAAGATTCGGCTGCAGCATCAACTTAGATGATGTGTGCTTCGGAGAGGCACCCACGCCAAGATTTATTCACATTCCAGTTATTATGAAAGCTGTCATTCTGATACTGCAAGTCAACGCATTTCCTTGAATTCTACTGAAGGGAGCTGCGGTGTTCAGTGTGTAGCACGTCAATATTTGAAGGAAGCTCTGGATTCGTGGTTGGACCATCGCAGTTTGGAGATTAGTGTCCCGGTAAACACTCTTTTAAACACTCTTTTGTGTTGTTGACTGATTTCTCAAAACAGGAGTGGCACTCACACCTCGAGCTAAACCAGGCGTCAGGAGTTTGGTCACCGGAAGAAGCACAACTGCACATAAATGTGATGGAAGGTATGGATGGTGAAGAAAGCAGTGTTAGAATGGTCATCAATCCTTCAAAACAAAGTAGCAGGAGTCACGTCAGACAATACCGCGGCTGCAGCTTCCATCAAAAGAGGGTGGAGAAACTCGGGAGGGAACTTTATTCTTACAGCCCCCCAGGAATGGCACTCGACTTGTCGCTGCAGTCGCCGTGAAGTGGCAGTGTTGGCCCGTTTACGCATTAGTCAGACCAGACTTACTCAATGTTTCCTTTTGAGGGTGGTTATCCCTCTTGAATGTCATTGGTGTCGACGGCCACTTAACGGTCCAACACTTGCTTGTTGATTGTCGCCATCTTGATGGTGTTCGTCTTGGTTTCCGTCTTCCGCAAGACATAGCGCATCAATTGGGCGATAAGTCTGTCCTCCTACGGGTTTTTTAAATTTATCGCAGGAGGTAGAGATCTATGATAAGATCTAGATTTGGGGTTTGTCCCATCCCAGTCAGCTCCGTGGTTCGTAGACCGGATGGAGTTGAACGAGGACCCAATCCCATTGCCACTTCAGGAAGATTTCCTGTCGCAATCACAACACCTTCACATCTGAAAACTTTGAGGAAGTTCTTCTTTGCATCTGGATTGTCGTGTGATGTAGCTGATTGACTTCTTCGTTGTCATGGGAGTTGAATAATAAAGATGTACGAGTCAAAGTAGAAATAGTGCTTTGATTGGAAGAGGAGGAAAGAAAGGAGGTGAATCCATCTAACCCTTCTGTTGCTGCCCTCTCGAAATTCTAAGGAAATCTATTTCATGCCGGCCTGTCCACAGTGGCGATTAAAGGATACCGTTCTGTCATAAATTATGTATTATCTTGCTTAAACAAAGAAGAAATTATGGGCAGTGTACGTCGACCAAGGGCAAGAAAACTTTTTCTGGCTTGGACTCCTCTAATTTCCTTTCCAGTCTATCAAGAACGCCGTACAAACCGCTGAGGAAAGAATCTTTGCATTCATCTGTTACAAAAGGCTAACTAGTCTTTCGTGTTGCCCTAGGCATCGCTTCACATCAAAGCTAAATGGCGGCTTTCTCCAGGGATCCGAACTGCTTCAGAGCCTCTAAGATTGATCGATCTGAATGTTCCCCCTGACTTCAGAGCTATTCACTTGAAATCTGAGAATACCAGGAAACCAGTGGTGATTAAGGCCTTGGGTCAAATCGTGGGATGTTAGAGCAAAGAAATGTTTCAGTGCCGCATTAGAGCACTACATTTTTACATCGAGGCAACTAAGGATCTGATAAACAAGAATCCAGAAAGAATTGGTGTAGAAAAGAGAACTGTGCTGTTTTTCAAACTTTCTCCAAAGTTCTATAAATCAGACGGGATTCAAAATTCGCCAACTAGCATTCCTCAGTAGATCTGCGAGGTGATAAAGAGAGCATATGAGATTACACCAAATCATTTGAATAATCCTCCAGAGATGAGATCACATGAGTAGGTCATTAGTATCATCATGGTGTTTGTTGGGCATCCCTTTAGATATTGTAGTAGTGGCCTGCACGTGGAATAGTAAAAACAACTGCGCCTCAGTGACTACCTTCGAGCTGTAAGTGTGACTGATGGGGAAACCGTGTTTGATAATTACGTGATAGCAGGAAGCGGCGTTACAAGTTGGTAATGCAGCTTCACAGCTCAGGAGAGCATTTTGATTGAAGCTTAGTACTATGACCTAGGTGCTAAATTAACATGTAATGGATATGATTAAGGTGATTTGGTTTTTTGAAAAGTTCGATTCGACTGACCCACTTCCTTTTGGATATAGTTGTCTAGAATTAAAAGGTATTTTGAGCGTGGTAAAAACAGAATTTTAAAAATAAAATTAGTTTTTGCCTACGCTAAATTGCTCCGCATCTCTTTTCTTTTTGTGTAACCTAATTGTTCGAATACCAACAATGGTGGGGAGCGAGGTAGGCACTTTAGTCTTCATTATTGGTCATTGAGTATTAAACAAATTTAAGCTAGAATTTAAAGGTAAGTATTTTAGGATAGGCAAAAACTAATTTTATCATTACAATTCCTTTTTTTTTTTTCCAGAGTCAGGGCACTGATATCATGATGCGTAGTTTTCTAGGCCAAATATTGCCAGAGGCCATGGTTTGTTACCTGGAGAATTATGGGGCAGAGAAATTTGCTGAAATCTTCCTTGGGGATTTCGATACTCCAGAAGTCATCTGGAACAGCGAGATGAGGTAACCAAAACCAAAGTGTAGTGCTTTCCGGCAGACTGATTTTTTTTTTGTGTAATAAGAAAAAACAATTATTCAATGAACTCTTTGATAGCCACTACAAATGCCACACACAAGAAAGAGCAACTAACTGCAGCTGAATTAATAGTGTCGTGCCCTCTAAGGTTGCACTGGTTCTAGCGATAAGGATGTACACAATTTAGTCCCTAATTTTGATCAACTATATGGTGTAATTTTCTTCGAAAATCCAATCGAGACCCAATGCTTTCATTCGGGATGGTTTGGGAGGCGGTGTGGACGAAACTTGCTGCTGCGCGCATCACATTTTAGGCCTGCGCACGCGCGAGACCTAAACTGTGTTGTGGCTGCTGTGGATTGACTCTAGAATGCAGAATAAATGTTGTTAGATTAACAATTTTTGAAATGTTGAAATTTTAGTTGACTTTGTAATGAAATGGACAAATTTTGTTTTCATGGTAGTTGACTTTGAAATCAGTGTGTAGCATTGCGTGAAATTATGGTTAAATCCATTGTTCCATTGTTAAGACCTAAAACATAATTTCTTTCGTAGGCGCATGATGATCCAGAAACTTGCAGCACATGTTGGAGACTTTTCTCCTCGTCTTCAGAGCAACACGAGGTCACTGTACCAGTACTGTCCCGTCCCTATCATCAGTTATCCTCTCCTGGAGGATGAACTTTTTTGTAATATTTATTACCTTCGTCATTTGTGTGACACCCAGAGGTTTCCTGATTGGCCTATTAAGGAGCCGGTACGTCCGTTCATGAATTCTCTATTCCGTGCCGCTTCATTCCATGTGTTTGGCTGGTACTTTAAGAAACTCTTCCAGCAAACTTTACAGAAGTGTATAGTTAAATAGTAGGGTTCTATTTAGATCCAGTTCCTCAAAGACATTCTGGATGCCTGGAAAAAAGAAGTTGAGAAGAAGCCACCTGCCATGACCGTGGATGACGCGTACCACACATTAGGTCTAAAACGCAGCGCAAATTTGGACGAAGCAACTGTACGCAAAGCGTACTTCCGATTAGCTCAGCAGTACCATCCTGATAAAAATCCCGAGGGAAGGGTAAGTTTTTAATCCTCTGATTTTTAAATCTGTTTTTGCAATTAAAGTAAAGAGGTACACATTTTCATTCTCCCCCGATCTTGGGATTTCAAACCAAGGCTTCTTTCGCCATTCGTGCATGCCAATGCTGCGTGAATGTGACCAGCGTTATATGTACAGTAAAACCTCGTTAACTCAAACTCGCTTAAGTCAAACTATCGGTTAAGTCAAACAATTTTGTGCTATTTGGTTGGCCCAATACAAAATTACCCTCGTTATCTCAAACAAATATCGGTTAACTCAAACTCCAGATGGTAATATTACTTCTTGATACCATGCATTCTGTGTCGCTTCTGTACCCGACAAAGTATTTATGCTGTTTTTACTGAGGAATTAGTAGTACATTAGTAGTACATTTCACATATTAAACAAATCTGCACTTAACAAACATTGGATGCAAAGATGTACTTGGTATTTCCCATGCTAACTGCCTGTCTTATGATTTTATGCATTTCCGTTTAACTCAAACTCTGCTTAACTCAAACTGCATTGCCAGTCTCGCTGGAGTTCGAGTTAAAGAGGTTTTACTGTATATCATTATAATTCAATTTTAAAAAATGTATGACTGTATAGCATACTCTTTCAACTAGCCATCATAAAACCTGCCGTGATCGACTATCTTAGACTGTGGTGACATTTCGGTTCTGATTTGCGTCATTGCAATTAATCTGCAGGAAAAATTTGAAGAAGTTAACAAAGCATACGAGTTCATCTGCAGCAAGCTGTCTCGCACCACTAGTGGCCCCGACCCCCAAAACATTGTTCTCATCTTGAAGGCTCAGAGTATCCTCTTCAGTCGCTATAAGGAAGGTGAGTAATTCTTTTAATTGGTTTCGCGCTTTTCTTGTCAAAGACGTTGAGTTGTAGTAGTGCACCCATGAAGCTAGCTCTGACTTTGTTTGCATACCAGTTTTAGTTAGGGACTTACGCTCGCAACATTTTCAACCTTTCCTTTTATGGAGAACTTCTGCTACAGTTAAAACTTGTTATAATTAGGGACCCGTACTTTCCGCGATATTTTAAAGCAAAATTTTGCGATAATATTTGTTGCGAGAATTTTTAAAAATGTGCGGTGGAAAAAGGTAATTTTGCGATACATCATGTTGCAAGATTTGCTGAATTTTGCAACCAAAACAAAAATCACAAAATTGTTAACAGAAAATAGCTTAAAATAGGCCTCATAAGTGCTGTACAATATGAATAAATTTAAAAAAATTTAAATTCTACTTCAAAACGGCTGCCAGTAACGAACAGAAGACCATATATTACTGCAAAGTTAATAACACTTTGATGAAAAGTAAGTCATAATTTATTTATTCGGGCAAAAATTGCGAATTTTGCGGTAAAATGCAAATTTTGCGATCGCATATTTTCATTTTTAGCTTCAGCAAACGGCGTACACCTCCCCAATTGAAAAATGGGGTCAAAATTCTTATTAGTAAACAAGTTGCAAATTTTGCTATTTCGCAAAATCGCATAAAGTACGGGTCCTTAGTTATAATGTTACTTTCTTACAATGTTGCAAATTGGAAAGAAGGTATTAAAAATATCATGCTTTATCCCCGCTTATAACAATACCCGCTATAACATTAAACTTGAACGTTATAGTCTGCTGCATTGAGATCTACCCCCGTTTCACTTGGGTGCCAGAGGCACGACATTTCGGGGGTGGTTTGCTGTAGACAAGCATTACTATACTTTACTACTCGGCTAGGCAAACTGACTAATACGTCTCGTCAGTCAGATGTGTCAACAGCTGAGTGACCACAAAAGCATAAATGACTACAATTGTAGTGGCGGAGAGGGAAGAAGTAGAAGACGCTGTCAGCAGTCGATGCTTGCTTTCCTCAGAGCCAACCACAAGTTTGTGTCAACGAGTTTTGCCGTGTGTCCCATTAGGCAAAATGCTTCAGCGAATAGCTTTTTTGGCTGAGTACTACCCATTCAGCACTGAATGAACAACGGGACGATTGTGGTAAAAAACAAGATGGCTGGTGTTTTTTGAAATACAACTGCTTTTATAAATATTTGGGCTCTTGGTAAAAAAAACTCGAAACCCCCAGTTGCTTCGCAGCACTACTAAGACGAAGTAGATTTATTTGGGCTGTTTGCAACGAAGGATGCGATGGCAAACTAACCAACGATCAAACATTACGAAATATGTTATGTGACCAAGTAAAAGATAAGTTGTAGTAGGGAAACATGAATTACTCCATTATTTTCTGAATATTGAAATTTGTTTTGTTAATTGCTGTTTCGGCGAGCATGCGAAACTATTCTGTACGCATCTTTTAGCCTTATGAGAGTTGACGGTTACAGTAAAATAATAGCCGTTATCGCACTTCAGTTTGAATCTCCTTGTTCAAGGGAGCGGCCATACTGAAACAGCCAAAAGAACCAATTTTTTTGCTGCTTGTTGTTGCGAAGCACTTTTTTGACGTTTGAAAACTTGACAGTTTTGAGCGCTTCAGCAAACAAAGCACTCAGGCAAACGAGACAATGATTCCGCTTTGCCAGACGTAAAGTATGGTAACCTACGATGCAATCGAACACAAAACACACTTTGAACATCGGACACTTTGAAGTCTAAAGGTAAACTTAGCTGTGGAAAAAGAATCTGGGAAGATTGCTGTTGGACGAAGCATAGTTTAGTTATGTGTCCAAGGTAGGAACATGTTTATCTGATATAAATTGTTATTTACAAAACTACTAAAAAAAATGTTAAAACAAAATTCATTTGTAAGGATAAAACTAACTATATCCAGCTCGGCATATAAAGTTACTGTTTTATAGCCCCATCATCTATCGTTATGACAGGGTTTTACTGTACTGCATAGAGGAGGGTTGTAGTGTACTGATCGCTGAAGCGAAACGTACAATTATCCGAATATAAAAAAATGCATTTCCTGCAAATTTTGCAAACTTGCGATGAGCCAGTGGTAAGAGCCAACCTGTAATGTAATAAACTTATATTTGCAAAGATATTTCCCCCATTGTTAGGCAAACATTACTAAGTATAGGCCAATAAGTATTTTTATTTTTATAACAGATCACACATTATTGTGTGTGAAGTGTTACATCTTGAAAAATCTACCGAAGGTTGCAGAATATTCCTCTCAAAATTCGAAATTATATCACGATAAAAATTTTCACTTTGTCAAATTACAGTGAAAAATATGTTAAAAGTACGGGTTCTTAGTTATATAAAAACTAAATTTCACTAAAATCAACAAAATACAATGTTGTGCCAACATTGTGAGCTCCGTTATGTTTCTTCTTTACAGCTAATTTATTTCCCTGAAATTCAAACTAATTTTCTCCTGAAAAATGTAGGTGTCAAAGTTGTCAACAACAAATCGTCAGCGATTAATTTTGTATTTCAGAGTTGCATCCATACAAATATGCAGGCTACCCAATGTTGATCAAGACCATTCAGTTAGAAACAAGCGACGATCAACTGTTTTCGAAAGCCGTTCCCTTGCAAGCTGCAGCAAGCGAGCTTGCCTATCACACTGTTAACTGTTCGGCACTTAATGCAGAGGAATTACGCCGGGAGAGAGGACTAGAGGTAGGTTATCTTTCGATTTTCTGCATAATACTTCTGCGCAGATTACAAAATCATTATTTACCTACTCACATTTTCAAATTGCACTGCAATTTTCAATATAAAAATTTGTAAATAAATACACCGATGGTCGTGCATTGCTTCATAAATTTTGTTCTTCTTAAATGTTAGCAACGTTATCTTCAAAAGAACAGAATTTCTCTATTTTTCCCACTTTCCCACATTAGAGATAGTCCTCTATCTAGCAAATTTTCGACCACTCTCTGCAGAACTTCATCAGGCTTCTCGAATTTAGGCTTCTTATCTGGTTACATGATTGACGTTTAAGTCCGTCCATCAGCAGAAAGCAGCATGATACGATGCGAGATAAAGCAGACGTATTCGCTCCAATTTGAAATTGGATAAACATCTGAGGTTCTTAGACTCTATTGCCATTCAGCTTCATGCAATGCAGCAAGTCTCTCTTAGGAATATCAAGGCCCATCGTGTCCTAATGTGTCACACCTGATAGAAGATTTTCATAAACAACTAGAAGCTGGGAGAAAAGGGATGGCGTTTTGGAGACAATAGGCTTTGAAGCGATGTTTGGCCTTCTAAATCAGGGAGGCTACACAATGCGACGTTTTCAAATTCTGTTCATGGACGGACTCAAAATCAATCATGTAACCAGACAAGAAACCTAAATTCGAGAATCATGATGAAGACTACAGATAGTGGTCGAAAATTTACTAGATTGAGGACTGCCTTTATGTGGGAATGTGCAAAAAATGGAGAAATTCTGCTCTTGTGAAGGTAATGAGTTCCACAGTAGCGGTCATCATAGCAACTCTATTTTTCGTGTTGGCAACGTACAAGAAGTCTTTTTGGATGCAAAAAAGGCTTGAATGGAAAAAAAAAAGGTAAGATGGGATGACGTCCATTCGCAACATTGCAACTAAAGTGTAGCCCGCCACCAAACAAAAATAACTACTGTAAACCTGAGGTTTAGTGACGCCGAAATAAAAATGGGATTCGTACAGGTCCCTGGAATTGTAATTCCAGGCCTGGAAAAATGCTTGTAAACAGCTAAAAAAAATTCTGTAATCACAGAATACTACTGGACATTCCCAGAATAATAAATTGTGTCGGACATCAGTACAGAATTTTATGCAGAAATGTATAAACAAACCGCATCGTGTTCAGTTTTTAACCAGGAGTTATCCACTACACTCGGCGTTGCTCAGGTTCCCAGGGAATCCTCACAAAGCTTGTGGTCTCCTTTGGATTTTTTTTTTTTTACCTGAAGTGGTGTTCAGTGTATTAAATTCTGCTTGGTGACTACAGTCTACTGTGTACGGGATGGGTTGTATTGTCCTAATTGTCTCAACACATCAATAACTCTTCTGTAAATAAACGTTTGCGGTCGTGTGGTCCTTGACTTTTTTATCAACAAGTCGTGGAGCAATCCTAGTTTTTTGAATTTAAAGCCAAGTACGAACCCGGTAAAAAGCACCAGGCCTAAAATGAGCACTGGCAGCTCTTTAGAAACGGATGTTCACCGTAAGACCACAGTCTTGCGAGTATGACTTCATAATGTGTGGTGTCAAGCTGCAAAGCAGTCATGTTTAGTACAATTATGGGGTTATTCTTTTATGTGAACAGCTTTAACAGTGCATGTGTTCAGCATGTAATAAACATGTGTGTTTAAACGAAGGCCTGTAATTGAGTTTAGCAGATCACAATATTCAACATCAGGGTGCATATTCAAGAAAAAAATTCTAAGTTTCAGCTCGTGTTGAAATATACTGTACAAAGGTAAGAAGCGGAGCTGAGCAGTTAGCTCCATACCAAGTGGGTGCGTGAGCAGATCTCTCCACCAACTAAGGTCACACAAAACTTGCTAAAACTGTCCAAAAGTGTCATGTGGCGAAATTATATAGCATCTAATGAAATCTGTTTCCATTCGTTTGAACCATGTCCTTGTAAATTAAATTAAACAATGCATTGCGGTGCCTTTTAAATTACTATTGTTTGTTACTTGCAGGTGCTGCAAGAAGCATTTACACGCTGTGTCTCAGTACTGAGTAATAGTTCTAACATGTCAGATGTAGCGGTGCAGGTGTGCATGAATATTGCCCATTGCTACAGCGTGGCCGCACAATTTCCTGCGTGCCAGGAGAAATTTTCTGAAATGCCAGGCCTGGTCAAAGATCTTTGCCGTGTTCTGTACTATAAAGTAAGTATGTTTTATTCTTTAGATTTGTGTAGTGCGCAGTTCTCTTCTGGTGACTATCACTGTATTTGGATAAATGGTGTTTATAAACCGTCATACTTGGCTCAGTTTTAGTGTTTGTGAATTTGCTTGAATGTATTCGACTGCTGAAAGGAAATTTTGTCTTGAAATGATTCCAGAAACAGAAATAAATGCAAGCTCAATACTTCGAGTTCCGGAGTTATTAATACTTAGTGGACAGTTGTCGATGGCGATCCATACAGCCACACAGCTGTTGCAAATATTGGTAATAAGGGTTCGTGAATCTGCTTTTGTGTGCCGAACCGATACATGCCACTTTCAGTCAAAAAATGAGCGGCATACAAAACCATCTTACCGAACCGATCACTGATGCTCATTTTGTTGAACTCCTCACCGATGCATTCTTTGGGTCGTTAAAGTGGCACTATCACCGATTGAAAGCAGACGAAATCTGACAACATCTAGCGCTATGTAGTACTATCTAGGTGTTGCTTGCACCAAGTTGAAGTTCTTTTAACGAAACAAATAAGCCACGATATCCTGAATTACTGAGTGTAAATTTGGTTCGTCTTCGTGCACCTGGGAGCAAGCTATAAAGGTTAACAATCTCAGTGCCGCTAGATGGCGCCATAGTATTCTCGTTCGCATTTCAATCGGTGATAGTGCCACTTTAATCTGCACTACTAAAGCTGAATAATTCTTAAATTTAGACATGATGCTATTATTGTGTATTGATTATCTGGAAATGGATAATTCAGGCACAAGTGAAACATTTGCACACATTTGTACTTACCAATATTTACAGAAGCCTAGCAGAAGTGCTAGTAGGTTTTCATGACTTGCAACTGACTGACCAGTAACATCCTTGTATTTTGAGAGGTTGCTGTACCTGATCGGTAAATAGCATTTCGAGACCATTTTGGTACAGCCTAGGGGTGTGCGAGTAGAATAATTTTAATTCGAGTCGAGCTGTGCCAAGTTTGCAACAGAAGAATCTAGTATCGAGCCATGTTCGAGTAATTGGGTAACACACCTATTTTGCAATTGTCTTTTTTATTTGTTAGTGTAATAACAACTAAGATGCTGTTTAGTGGACTGTGCGGTCAACGTCTACAACTAGTTTTCGAGTTTTTAAGATATAACTTTAAAATGGTTTGAGCTAGTGGCTTTTAATTTGCACCACCGGAAAGCTCTGTTCGAGACGATGAATTTGGTATATTTGACCATCAAAATTGGTCAAAAATTGGCGAAGTTATCGCATTTAAACTGTATTCAAGTTTTCCGAGTATTGTTGCAAGTGACGAGCCGAGCTCGAGTAAACGTTGCATACTTGCTCGGCTCGAATATTTTGAGTATCGCACATCCCTAGTACAGCCTTGTTGGTGACTGAGCTTCTCCGGTATCGATATCGAAGTATCCCTATTTAAAATCTTCTACGACTTAGTTCCTGACCCCTGAGTTGTCTTTTCTCCTATACTCGTTATTGCAGGATTGAGCATTACTGACTTTCGGTGAAATGCTCAACTTTTTAATCTTAAGTACATTATCGTTAAAAGATAAGCCCAGATCCTTTGTTAAAAAAAGGATACTCTGAAGCGAAGGTTCTTGCACCGCTGGCTAACCTTTATTGGTATTTAATAGTACTAGTTTTAGATAACACAAGCACAAAACCGTACTGGCTTCATCAAGCTAAAAGACAGAAACTACTGCTTGTTTGGGGCTCCATTGAACTGAATGGTAGACACCCACATTTAGGCCTATTAATGGCAGTTGATCACTTAGCTGCTTGATTTTAAGTGACCTTACTTTCCCTTGCCTTGCAGCATGAAAGTGGTTGTATGGTGCCACTCCCCTTTCTTACTCTCTACATAATACTTTGATCCCACTCGGTGCACACAGTGCCCACCAGGCGCCGCTGTCTTGTTTTCCTGGGGTGGGGAATCAGATGAAGATGTACAAAAGTTGAACTCTTAAGGTTGAAATTAACGTGAAGGATCCGTTCAGCCCCCTCCTGACCATTACCCTGTGTGATAATATTCTAAAGAATGTTCTCGTACCTGTTATGTAACACAAAATCCGTTTCCGTTTCAGCATTTGACCAAGCTATGTTCAGTGTCGGCTGAGTGTGTCAGTGCCTTTGCCATTGATAGCATCCTCCAGCTCCATCTCCTCCAGTCGGGAGCACTTTGGCATCTTCTGCTATTTCTGTTCAACTACGATTTTACTCTTGACGAAGGTGGAGTGGAAAAAAATGAAGACTCTAACCAACAGGTAATCTTAACAATTTTTGCTTTTATTTGTGAGGCTTCATTTTTTTCTGCACATTTTACAAGTTGTTGTGTTGCTTGCTATGCTGAATAGGAAGTAGCCAACCGTTTAGCCAAGCTAAGCATCCGTGCTCTGGCACGTCTAGGTGGTTTTCTCCGTGGTGATAATGCAACTCCTGACAATGTAGAGATCAAACGTTCGCTGACTGCCATGTTGACACCATACGTCGTTAAACAATTCTCACGTTGCCCACCAGAAGAGGTAAGATTAAAAAACGAAGGTGGTATTTTATGTGTATAATGCCTTTCTCTTATAGATTTAGAGCTGTTTTCTTTTTATCAGGTACTGAAGCTCTTAAACAGCAACACAGAGAATCCGTACCTCATCTGGGACAATGCCACTCGAGCTGAACTCGTTGAGTTTCTCGAAACCCAACAAACTGAGATCATACGATCGGTAAAATGCGTTGATTGATTACATGTCGACTTAAATTTGTCTCCCCTTTTTTAAAAGTGTGCTTTATTAATTGTTCATGTTTGTTGTTTCATTTATATTTTAGGGTGAAAGTGATCCTGCATTCGGTGCCAATTTCCAGTTTACCGTCCACGAGTCGGAATTGATAATTGGCGACATTTTCGTGCGGGTTTACAATGAGCAGCCAACTTTTGTGATCGAGGTAACAATGTGACCAAAGGGCATACACAAAAAAAGTTGGAATGGGACCCGAGGGTTTTTTTTCACATTGATCAAGGGAAGGGGTAATGTTTTTGGTTTCAGTTTGTATTGTTAAGGCTGCACGATGCACTCTCTCAAGTTTTCCCAATTTGCTTATAAATCATTTAATAGCCTAAGAAGTTTGATATCTGAGACTACCTTAGAATTGCCAAGTGGCTGCTTACGGCTTGCAGACGTTCTTTCACTATCTTATAATTCTGCACAAGTCTGCATCACAAAGAACTATCTTATATGTTTGCCATATTTAACTCTGTGCTTGCTGATCACATTTACCTAACAAGCGTCAGTCAAGGCCCTTCAGCCAACCCTTCACTTCCCTCGCCCGTCGTGTTACTAATCGCCAATTATCATTTTTGAATATGAAGCCATTCAAACTTTTCTTAGTGTTGATGCTTTCAGAGGTCAAGTGTTCTGTCACTAGTTTAACTCCAAACTTCGTCATATTCTCTGGGAGCTACTGTTTGTGAGGCTGGTTTTTCTGCATTTTAATTTCATTTTCCTATTTTATTTTTAGTTATTGTCGTTTAGATTGGGTTAGCTGTAAGAATGGACCCGTGCCTAAACATCGCCCTTTGTTCACAATTAAATTGTTCTTGCATTTAGCTCACCTGTTCTTTCATGTGTCAGAATAAAGTTTATTACTGTGGTATCAAGAATGTTTAAGGTTGGGGAGGAGAATTTGTGACTGAGACCCCTTCTGAAATGTTTTAGATTCATTCCTATTAGTTCCGTCTAAGTTTATAGAGGACGCCATGAGTTTTATGTGGGAATTTCGACTCAGATCTCAGCTTAAAATTAAGCTAAACTAAACGAAACTAGCTTGTATTTAATTATTATTTACTTTAGCTTAGTTGTAATTTAGTTTACTTTAGATTTGCGCTGAAAAATGAGCCAAAATTACCAGATGGAACGCGCAGTGCCCTCTGAAAACTCGGACGGAACTAATAAAAATAAATGTAACATGTTTCAATAGGGAGTTTTTAGAGTTACAAATTCTCCTCCCCAACCCTATAAACTCTTGCTAGTATTAACCTTTTAACATCCTTAGCCAATACAGTTTCATATCCAACACGTTGATGTAATTTGTTTTCCGTCCAAATTTGATCAATGCTGACAATCCAGTACACCTTTTACTTTGCTTTTTGTACAGCTTTTCAGTGGTGCTATCTTAGTCATTGGATTAGGATATGATGCTACTGTATCTTAGTCAATGGCTTCCCATAAAGCCAAACAACTAAAAATTGTGCACGGAGCATTGTGACACTAAATCTTTAAGTTAATGGACTAGCATATAGGATGGTCCCAGTACAAACTATCCCATTTGATGCAGCCTTAATTTCTAGAAATGGATTTGGACTACAAGCACAATTTTTTTGCTTTTTAATAAGTAATGAATGGCAGAAAAGTATCAAGGGATCATTTGAGGGGTGGGTAGTTCCTTAGAAACTCAGTAGTGCTCTTACATAGAGATGCGGTTTGTCTTTCATAATCTTTTGTCATCATACTCTAATTCCATTTTAGGATGCTAAGGGGTTTACAATAGACCTCTTAGATTACCTCGGATCACAAGCCCAGTACCTCCATTCGCTTTTGTCCCTTACGGAGACCAACGTCGACACAAAGAAAAGCTCGAAGCGTCTCTGCAATGTACAAATGGCCCTTGAAGCTCTTGCGAATGTAGTGAAAAGCAATCCAGGTAAGTTCTCCACCCAGTCCCAACACTTCATGCGTGTGCACATACAATCACGGTCAGTGGAATATGTGAACAGTTGTAATGTCAACTTTGGTTTTCTGTAGAGTGGGTGGATTGTTGCTGGCTACTTTGGATGAGGCTTTATTCATTATAGAATTTTGTCAACAAATTAAATTTGTTTTAGGCATTGAAATTAAACTCAATTCCAGTTCTAAGCTTGTGACTTTTTTTTTTTAATTAGGTATTTGGTTACACTTTGTTACAGCTTTAGACAATATTCGAATCGGGAAATATGTCATGAACTCGTACGGTGCTTGGTTATTATTTTCTTGGCAGGCAATGCGGCTGGTTTTGTCTTTTCAGCGTCGTTAATTTGGATGACGGGTCTCAAACCTCACGTAAGCTAAAAGTGGCCATTAATCTTCAGATGAATGTAACAGTGTTTTGATTGGAGGCGGCCAATTTCCGGTAGTTCCGGTCAGTGGTAAAGTCTACAGCAAAGGTGGTGTTCATTTCTACTACTGGTGTGTAAGGCCGACATGAGAAGCGGAAAAAAAACTTGTAGAATTTGCATGTCTCACATGTGCCAGAAAGTAAATGCCTTTTAGCTTTGTTTTGGTAAAATAATCTGGCGATGTTGAATCAGCTGGCTTGTAGCCGGGAAACAAAACCCACAGCTTCTTTCCTTGACGACTGTGTGACAGGAAATGGAATATGAAGCAATGGTTGCGGCATGGAAACTCCCACGTCCGACGGAAGTGCTGGGTTCTGATTTTCTCCAACTTGCTACTCGTCAGCAGAGTTAAGAGCGTAAAACGTTAAAAAAATTCAACAAACATCAAAAAACGTTAAAAATATTCATCAAAAATCGTTGAATAAACGTGAATATAAAGCGTTGAAGAAACAAAAAAAAAATAGATAGAACTCGAAGAAATCCTCCTGAGATGGGTTTTTTTTCGTAACCTTGCAGAAGTATATTCATATAAGCTCCTGGCTGCACCAAATTGATCCAGTTATATCGATATAGGTTTTTGTTTCTGTGAGTTTGGATGGGGTTTACACTAGTTAAGCCCAACATTTTGTAATTGGCGTCTCTATACTTGGAGGAGGGAAATTTGAGAACATATTTCTGTCGAGGGTTAAGAATTATCGTGCCCAGTGGAAATGTTGCTATCACCTTCCTGCAGTCGTGTGCATTTTTACAGTTAGTGGTACGTTTAGTAGCTCTAACCAAGAAAGCTATTTTAACATCTTTCGCAAATGTTGGGTTACTGCATCATATGAATGAAGTGGTATGAGCAACCCATTAACCCCTGCTTGCTGGCCTTTCGCAAGTGTCCAGTTTCTACTGACCGTGAGTGTACATCAGTAGCATCTGTTTTATGTTCTTGTCTTTCAATTACAGGAGTTGAAATTCAGTGCATAGGGCACTTCAAGTTGCTCTTTAGTATGCTACGGCTGGATGGATGCACACAAGTACAAAAAATGGTATTAGAGGTAGGTGACTATAGATTAGATAGTGATATTTACAAGTGGAATTCATACCCTTTTCACTCGTGTGCTTGTAAACCGGCTTTTGTTCAAACTTGTAAATGCGTACAAAATATCTGAAAAGTGTTGTGGGCAGCATATTCCTACATGCGCTGGGTCAAACTGCACTCGGTTACTTCCGGAACCATCCAAGTAATCTAGCAAAGCAAACATCCATTAGAGACAGTTCACCTTCACACTTCCGCTTCACACATGATGTTTGTTGTTACGTCAGCCATTCTAAAACTACAATCTAAACTTCAAACGCAATAGAGAGATCCTAAAGAGCAGAAGTGACATTACACCTTATGTGACTGGTGGATTTGTAAAGGACTGTGGGATGCATCAACCACAGCAGCCTGAAAAGATGCCTGATTTCCTTCACGTTTTTAAGTGCGTGCCAGCTTGTCAACTAACACTGTTGGGCCTATCACTTGTTTGGAAAGAGGATGTAACTTGCGTTCAACCGATAGGTTTCAGAACGAAGGATAGACAAGCAAGTTTATGAAGGAAACATCTGTGTAGTAGTTTGCCTCGGATTCACGTCTCTCTTTTGGATATTAGAAGGCTGTGTTGAGCTATGGTTGAGCTGTGATAAGCAAGTTTATGAAGGAAACATCTGTGTAGTAGTTTGGCTCGGATTCACGTCTCTCTTTTGTATATTAGAAGGCTGTGTTGAGCTATGGTTGAGCTGTGATACACAAGCAAGTTTATGAAGGAAATATCTGTGTAATAAAGGTGTTTAAGCAAGTAGTGTAGTAGTTTGTCGGATTCAAGTCTCTCTTTTGGATATTAGAAGGCTGTGTTGAGGCTATGGTTGAGTTTACAAAGTTTTGGAGGTACCAAACTTGCCAATATTTGTTGGCTTTGATGGATTGCGTGTGTCGTTTCAGAAGAAACTCACTGTGAGAAATTTCAGCTGGTTGGCAGATCTCGTTTTCCAGTCATATAACATTGTCTTTCTTCGTTTTTTTGAAAACTTGCAGAACTCCAATCATCTGCTGTAATTGGGCCCGAACGGTTCACGGCTAACAAAATTCACTCGTAACTGGAGTAAATGACTAATTTTGTGTTGTTTGCTTAAAGAAGGAACGAACTACGTTGATGTTAGAGTAACTGCATTTATTATTTTCAGCGTACGTGAATGACGTTAAGTTTAGTGTTTAGTTTTGGGGCGTCGGACGAGCGTCTAACTGGAAAATCGTCTAATGGGATAACTGTCTAATATTTGCATAAATAAAAAATTTGGAAAATCGTCTAAACGGAATATCGTAGAATGGATAAACGTCTAACTGGATCAACGTCTAACTGCAGTTTCTGATGTTATATGTATAGCTGCAGCGAGCGCGGCAGTGCGAGCGAGGCAGGGACATTAGACTATAATCCATTATACGAATTTCCAGTTAGACGGTTTTCCATTATACGAATTTCCAGTTAGACGATTTTCCGTTATACTGTTATACGGTATACATTCTTCCAATTATGCGATTTTCCAGTTAGACGATTATCCCTCGCCCCTTTAGTTTTCAAATGCATTAAGTTTAACTAAAGAAATCTAAAATCTTAACGTTTTCATGGGTTGAGCGACATTTTGTGTAGTGGTGAGGGAGCGTGGATAATTAAAGGTCTCCGGTAAGCGGCACTTAATTTATCCATAATTTAATGATTTTTATGTTTCATTGAACCACTCGAACCTATTTGTTTTCAATATGGTTCCAGTGGGGTGAATACCAAGACAATAGCTTGCACATTTTTAAAGTCGTAGGCCTAACAAAATGAAAAAGCGTACGAGAAGTTCTAGTTGTAAAATATTTCTTCATCTCTGTACTGTGGCCAGATTTTAAACTTTTTTTTTGTTAAATTCTATCCCTCTGCAATTTTTGCATTGGTTGCTGACCCACAATCTTCAGGCTTCTGAGAAGTGTCACTGGCTTGTAACTTAGTTAGCCGTGTTGTTGGCCAATGGTTTTCGATTGTTCATTTTGTATTTAGGAGTGGGTTAAAGGGTTTACCTAAATTACTCTATTGTGTTCGTATTGTGTATTACCAAGCGTGATTACTGCGACGTCTAACCGAAACAACTAGGCTAACGGTGCGTGGGTACGAACCCCTTCCCAGTGAGTGTGGGTCCAAGAACAACTCGGGGTTGAGTGACAAAAAGAAGAGCATTGTCCATTCGACCAACACGCCCTGGTTTATAGCTTTATTTAAAATGCAACAAGTGGCACCACCTGAACGGTGGGCCCAGCAACATACAACACAGTAGCCCTGGTGCCCAGTAAGTACAGTTACAAGGCTATGAGGGGTAATTCCTTAATAATGGCGGCACACTCCCAATACTTAGGACACTCCAATTACCGAAAATACTAAGAGTAAAATCAACCTATTCTATTTATTCTTGGTATTATTTGTTTGGTGGGTAAAACTTATTTCATTGAAGCCTACATAAAAATTGTATAGTGACGGCACAAAATTGTTACGTGTGCGTAACTCGAAATTCCGAGTGATTTCAAGTTTGACTTTGTGCAAACTCTACTCGATCTGAATACTGTAAACTAGAAGTTGTGAGTTTCAAGTTTCGTTGAATAAAAAAAATCGTTGTTTTCTTTGGTAAATTGCGCCTGGACTTACATCTCTACGTAAATTCTATAGAATTAAAGCTTTAAAAAATGTAGAGTGTGTTGTGTAGTTAATGTTATACGATAATTAGCTCGTCGTGTCTTGTGTAGAGTTTTAAATACAGGAAAAAGTGATTTAATTTGTTCGGTGTGTGGCATTTATAATAAGGTACGTCATCATCTTCAAAACTCGAACTCGGGACTCGAAACTTGACTTCAACTCGACTTGACGTGAAAAAGTTTAGCTCACACACCCGTATAGTGTATGCTGGCGGTGTCCGGTAAATTGCTCGCTGAAAATTGCTCCCCGTTAAATTGCTCACGGACAATTGCTCGCTAAGAAAATTGCTCGCAAGAAAATTGATCGTCGGGAAAATGCTCATCCGATAATTGACCGTGCGCTTAATTGCTCCCCACATTTTTTAAAATTTATTTATTATTTTACTTTTGTTAACGGTTATAGTTTAACAGTAATTTTTGTAGTTTTTTCGTGTATTTGAGTGGAATAAAATCAATTTGCAGCAACAAAAATAGGCCTAAGTGAAGCTCAATTTAATTAGTTTCATTTGGTCTTACTCGCATATTTGTAGGTGCCTTGGTTCAAAAGGAGTAGAGGTACAGGGTCCACTGCCGCAGAAGCTCCGAGCAAGATAGCCGGCCTATCTAGATTCCGGCGCGTGAAGTTTAGAAAGGTTTAAGATTTTGATTGCGGTTTCTGGTGTTATGTGGTTAGTTTAGGTTAGGTAAATTTGGAAAAAACTGACCTTATTTTCGAGAAACAGAGACCTTAATTTACCCTTTACACCAACGGAGATAGTACAACCAACGTATACAGATCGATGGTGGACGCGCTTGGAGCCGCTGTGGAAGTGGTTCCGAGGTACACGTGCACCCGCACTTTTGCAAAAATGATCAAAAAAAAAAGGACTTTTTATCATGAGTAAAAGGGTTACTTACATAAATGTAGGCAAGCTATAATAATGATGGAAGCTACTTACGTGCCTGATCACATTTCCAGAATATTTTTGCATCAGTTGCCTTATATCTTTGATGTACAAATGTCCAGAATTCACTGGCTTCTCTTTCCCCTTTTCACTAAGAGTAACTGAAGTGGCATCAATATCCTAGTTTGTCTTGTTCGAGCAGTATTGTTTTGTTGTGTTAACGTTCATTTTATTTTTTTTTTACACGTCACGTCGGTGAGGTGGAGGGGAGGGGGGGGGGAGGGAGAGATGGACTATTTCTTTTTAATGAACTTTAACACATCCTGTACTTGACTGCATTTATGTTAACGGATTTATGTAGAGAACATTTTTACTCAATGTGTACTTGAAAAAAAAAAGTGCGTGTGTGCATGTACAGACAGACGGGAGCAAAAAGTTTGGTACGCTAACAATGATCAACTACAACAATTGACAATTATGGTATTGCTATGTTCTATTCAATGCAATGCAATATAAGAATACTGCAAATCGTAATTGTTGTATTTGATCATTGTTAGCAAACCAAAGTTTTTGCTCCCCTCTGTACCACTGCACCTCTTGAACCAAGGCACGAAAAAACTGCAAAAATAACTGTAAAAAAAGTAATACAAAATTAAAAATAAAATAAATTAGATTTTTAAAAAATGTGGAGAGCATTTAACCGCACGGTCAATTTTCGGAGTAGCAATTTTCCCGACGATCAATTTTCTTGCGCGCAATTGTACGTGAGCAATTTTCCGGGGAGCAATTTTCGGCAAGCAATTTACTGGTAATCATGCAGGCTGTTCTTTAATTAATGTAAATGCTCTCGTTTATTAACCCTTTAGGTTATATCTGGTGTCACGAGCAACTGCGAGTGCGTAAATGATATTGCCGCGTCACAAGTGATGGTCTATTTACTGTTGGCCCTTCAGTCCGTTCCATCGAGTAAGTATTTTTTAGGATGTCAATTAGGGGTATGCCACTTTCAAACTTTGGTTCCATTCTACCTAAAACAATTTCCAGCCTGAAAACCTCCATTTCTTAATATCTGCAAAATATTTTCCTTCAGTAGTGGCTTACAATCGCTTAATTTAAAGCTGAATTGCCCAAACTTTTAAAATACCGTAATTTAAAATAAACAAAGCTTTGCATGGCTTTCTCACCAGATGGCGTTGTGTATGCTTCCTTTTCAGCATGCACAGCCGCTATGGGACTCGCACAACTACTTTGTGCATCAATCCGGAAGGTTCAATGTCAGTGCTGTGAAATTTTTTGTTGTGTCAGTTGTTTTTTGTGGCGGTGTCCTGTTATTATTTAAATACCCCTGGTGCTCTACATCACTCCTGTAGGAAATGCAGAAATTGTGACTTTATTATAGTAATTTGTAGTAGTATTATACTAGTATTATACTAGTATACTAGTATTGTACTAGTATTATAGTAATTTATTATAGAATTTGTCTCGATAATATGAATTAATGATTCGTAAAATCCTTAAAACGTGGAAAAAATCTGATCAGAGGGCCGTCCAACGTAGTAGTAGATGAAATTCGGTGAAAGCTCGAAACCTTGTAAAGTTTCGAAGTCGCTTTTTTTTTTGGCTAATCTGAATTAAAGAGGTAGTTGGTGATAATCCGTGTCGTACCTTAGGACTAGAAGATGGGTACGCGTGTTTGAACGCAGGCGACGAGGGCGTTGGCACTGATGAAGCGTACGGAGGCGCGTATCTAATGTGGCCATGGGCGTTATGCCTAACACACTCATGGCTGAAATCCCGGAAGAAAGTATGTCATCTCGTGCTACAGCGGTTCCCGATCGGACAGCAAAGTTGAAATCTATGTTTGCCAGTTATTAAGAGATTGTGGCTTCTAACTGCAATCTCATGCAGTGTCCCTGAAATTTTTGATTCCCAAGTTGATCGACATGAAGTTGGCCGATCGTGAGCGGGACATTTTCAAAATGGTGGCTCCGTCGGTTCCGGCGGATGCTGACAAAAGCCAGCCTAGTGTGAGGTAGTAAGTGCCGCTGAAAAATCTGCGAACCTGGCGAAGTAACTGACTGTACACGGTGGAAAATTGTCGCACAAGAATTCTAAGATGGTGAGTAAAATGTGGAGGATTGGACAAAGTCAGTTAGTTCTGAAGAGAAGTATTTTGCAGATAGTAAGAATCGGATTTTAAAGTCTAAAATTAGTTTTTACTATCTTAAAATACTTAACCTTTGGCAAGGGCGAAACGAATACTGTTTCAGCAAGCTCTTCTGAAAACGTGTTCGTATCGCCCTTGTCATTTGCCGTAGCAAGCGTAGCTTAGCTCTCATCCACAAAGTATTCTGTACTGACGAGCCCAAACAAGAGCGAAACAGTCTGTCTAGAGATCTTTGTGGGCGAGAGCTAATTGATATTAAATGATTTAACCTTTGGTAGGACCCGCCCATCAGGCCCGCACTTACTACACTTGGTTAGGGTTCAAACAAACCGATTGTGTGAATCCAGCATCCAAGATGGCAGTCCATGCTTGGTACGTGGCATGGGTGATGCTGTCTGGTGGGTAGGCCAGGCAAAGCATAATTAATTGAAGTTAAGGCTAATTTTGGGCGTTTGAGTATTAAAGGAGCTATTTAAGCTAGTACTAAAGATAAGTATTTTAGGATAGCAAAAACTAATTTTAGTGTCTAAAATTCCGTTTTTTTTTTCTTGGTTTTAAATTTGTTTTTTATAATTTAATTTGAGCTTTTAAAAAAATTGTTCTGTAGGTCAACTTCTCAACATTGAGATATTACAGTCCTTGATGTCCAACACGACGTTGGTCAAGGAAGCCATGTCCAAAGGTAAGCGAAAAAAAGAAAGGCTTTTTAAAAATATAAAACCCTAACCCAATGGATACATGGGAGTAAAATTATAATGTCTAATGCTGCAGGTGCTGTTGTGTATCTGTTGGATATGTTCTGCAACTCTACAAACTGTCAAGTTCGTGAAAAGACAGCCGAGCTGCTGGCCAAGATGTGCTCCGATAAACTGATGGGGCCAAAACTCAGGCTTACGTTAACCAAGTTCCTACCACCTATCTTTATGGATGCAATGAGAGATTCCCCCGATTCCAGCGTCCATATGTTCGAAGGTTTGTGTTGGATTGCTTGTGTAGTGCAACACGTCTTCTTTCTTTATACGTAGTCTCACAAGGAAATTGCACGTTTGTTATACAGGTGTTCATGAAAATCCTGAACTTATCTGGAACACTGAATCCAGAGAAAAAGTTTGTGATGTTGTAAAGAAACTAAAAGATCAGTAAGTAATCAGTAAGATCTAAATTTTTTAATCCCCCCAATTAGAGCTACGGTAATGTATTTTAATTATTTTTTTTTATTCTTACTGTGCGTGAACAAGTTCAGTACTTAAGGAATGATAAAAAATCTTTCTATAACAATCCATTACCTCTTTGTAGTTCATTTACGATGCGGTGCAAATGAAAGACACAGGCGAGGAAATACAAGCAAATATTTATTCCAGAAATCAATTAATAAATACATGGCAGGGGTGGGGTGGTGGGGGGGGAGGGGGAGTAGCTACTTCCCCGCAAGTGCCCTGACCGGCATGGCCAGAGCGGTCCTCGTCATGCCGTGTGGCTGTAGTGGGAGGCCAGCTGGGATGAGGACGTGCGGCGTCCAGCATGTCAGCGTGGCCACAGATCGGCACGGCTGAGTTGGGTGCTTGGGGGCCAGATTGGAGTCCTAGGCCTGTGTGGCAGGTTAAGACGCCGAGCTACAGTGGGTTAGCTCCCCCCCCCCTCCCCTACAGCAGTAAAGACCAAATAAAAAGAAAAAGCAACTAAAAAACAGAGGGAATATCGGGCTGCAGCCTGGGGCTGGTGGGACGCAACCACGAAACAGAGCCGAAACACTACAATGCAGCAAGCAGCAGCCTGAGACAACCTGTTGAGCACTGCACAATGAGGACCTGCGCTGACCCAATTGCAGAACGCAACAGCAAAATTCATCTATACCGCCTCCCAAACCATCCCCAATGCAAGCATTAGGTCTCAATATAATTTAAGAAAACCATAAAATTGAGTTTCTATTCTTTGCCGTCCACCAGTAGCTAAGTATTGTAACTGTGTGGCACTGGCGTTAAAGTTCTGAGTGTGAAATACTCTTCAAGTATCTGAAAAGTCTCAATACTGCTTTATTACTTTTCTGCAAGTTTCTTAATCTAATTCCTCGCTCGCAGATATTACAAACCAATGGAACTCCTAATATGAGACTCCATTATCACTCGCGAAAAAATTTACTAAAGTTTAAGACGCTCAATCTCGTATGTCCACACTCTTCCACTTCTGCAAATTTTCTATAGTCATAGTCTGTATCAACAACTATCTTCATTAGGCGTATTTGACGAATTAAAAATTTCCTGGCTGACATCTTGTCTCTGGTCTTTGTATACGGCGGTTGTTGTTGTTGTTGTCCTAGCCTACTACATTTATCAAGCAATAGTTTTTACCAATTGATCATTTGCCCTAGGCAGAATAGTGGAGATTCTGGACAATTTGAGATTCAGCTTCTTGAACTTTGTTAAATTTGTTAACAAGTGATATTACAAACCTTTAAAAACTTGCAGCTAGCAAAAAGTTGTAGGTGTGGTGCATCTTAATCACGTCTGCAACTAACTTCAATGCATGTTGACTGTTGGCTTCTTCTGGGTTAGGCTTAAACTGATAAAAAACACTGCTTCATTTTTGTTCTCATTTGTATTAATGAGATTGCAATAGTTATTGCAGTTATTTTGCATACGATTAATAGTACCTAAATTTAAAAACTAACGATACCAGCTTTACCAATCCGATACTGATAATAGATTTAAAAAAGTTAACTGACACCGGAGAAAAGTTAATTCCTAATTTTTTATCAATGGCATAGTTTTCTTCAAAAGTCCAATAATTACTAACTTAAAAAAAATTAAAATCGTTATCAAGATAGCTAGGAAGATAGTAAGTGATTTCCTGAGCAAAATGCCGCAAACTGCATGTCGTAATCTCGAACGGTTCCCAATTACGATGTTTCAGCAAAAGTTACTGACGCGATACCAAACATATCAGCAACCAATCCGATGCAGTATCGATATCAGTGCAGCCTTACTAAAAACATTTGTTGTTGCAATAATATTGACAGTGAAAATACGATGGAAGTTTTTACTTTGATATTGGCTTTATATGGTGAAAAAAACGGTTGAAAATAATGCTTCAGTCAAAACGCAGCACAACAGTTCCGTTGCTATGACAAAATTTAAATGAACTATCTAAATGATGGCACTAAGGTGCAGCACCGTTAGTGGCACCGTTAACCACTTTACCCCAAATTGTATCCCAAATATTTCATCATCGGTGTAATTTTCTTCAAGAGGCCAACAATTATGAAAATTGAAAATTTTTAAGTAGTAAATAACAGTTAAAACATAGCTAGGAAGATACTCTGTGATTTCCTGAGCAAATCTCGAAAAGTTCCAGTGTTAGTGATATTTCAGCGAAAGCTGCCAATAAACAAGTATTGGTAACCGATCTGATCCAGTATCTGTATCTGTGCAGCGTTAGATGGAATGTTGTTGTTTTAAACGTTCTCGTTTTTCCCTCATTTAAAAAGTTCAGAAAAAAAATTTGCTGTAGCAATGGAACTGTTGTTCTGTGTTTTAATTGAAGGTTAATTTTGACAGCATTTTCATCCGGCTTCTTGGGCTTTGAAGTGCTTTAAAAACGGATGAAGACTGACAAAAGCTTTTGACTATGACAAAAATGCAATAATAAAGTGTTTCAAATGGAAGTAGTAGGCTACTTAACAAAAAAATCTATGCCATGGGCACACACGTGACATTTTAATGGGACTCAATGCTGCATTACTGTCGTGTTACCAAGATATGAGCAAAACAAAATTGTTTAAATGTAATTGAGAGGTGCTGCTATCCTCAGCCCATTTCTTAAATCATCCACTGTTTCTGCGTAGGATTTCGTATCATTACACTGAATGCAGTTTTGCAAACATCTTAAACTTAATAATGACATTCTGCATCTCTTTTTAGACATTACAGGTCACAGCAAGACGACGCGTCAGTGACGTGGCGTTTGCGCGACGACTTTTCAGTCGTTTATTGCGACGTGGAGGGAGAGCTGGTGGTAGCCGGCGTATTCCTTCGCCTCTTTATTGCCAACCCAGGTTGGGTTCTCCGGAGGCCAAAAGAATTTCTTGGAGAGTTACTAGATTCCTTCCTCGACCTAGTTCATCGAGAAAATTCCAACGTAAGTTTATAACTAAAAGTTCAGAGGACTGCTGTCAGTGCCTATTTACTTACGTAAATAGGTACCAATGCGTTATTTGTGACATAATGAGAATTGTGAATTATTAAAATGTTTTCAGAGTGATATGTTGGAAACAGTCACTACGGCTACGGTGTGCCTTCTTCAGGCGCAACCTACCCTCGCCGACAACGTGCCTTCCTTTGGCCACATTCCTCGCGTCTTCCAGGCCATGACAAATCGCAAGGAAGTAGCGGCCAAGCACAGTTTGCTTATTATCCACCAGCTGGCCAATAGTAGTGTAAGTATTGATAATATCCAATTATATTTATAGTAGCAAAACTGCCCGGCTTTGCTCGGGTGGAGTAACTATACCCATTACTAAATATTTACCCCTAAATTCCAAAGTAGAGAAATGAACTGCAGTGTCCGATGATACGACTGGTGTTTGCTTCAAATAAACAGCAGGGGTAACAGACCCACTCCTCCCTCCTATTCCCAATCTATTTAGTTCTTTAACCACTTTCGCGACCAGATACGAACTTGGGTTTGTACTAGCAGTGCTACCAAGCCAAACCAGGTACGAAGATGCATTTGTAGCAGTTTGCATTGCAGTCTGTTAGCTTCCAAGGGCTGCTGGTTCCACATGTGCTGGGTTACATTTGGATACTGGTGTAAAAGGGGTTAAAGCATTAGAATGTGAACAGAACAGCAGGGTAAAACGCATACTTCCCAACACATGGGCTTTACCCCACTTCCAATCTGTATTTTTTTGTTGTTTTTTCCTTTCTTTTTCCAGAAACGCAAGCAACCATTGCAACCTACCTTCATTTTCGTCCTAGGGAGGGCAAATGAGGATGAAACGAAACCAGTGTAACATGAAAATCAGGGCTTTGTACATGACGTCATTGGCAATTAGCCTCTGAGATTACCAAACTAAAGGCGCCACTCACTTAGCTCTGCGCGCTGTTCGTTGGACTGACCTATTAAATGAAAGAAGGAGGGACAATGGGGATTCTACCAGAGAACTTGTTCTCGCAGGAGAATCGAAGTTCTCCGACTAGAATCCAATGAAACTGTGTTACCTATCTGTTATAAATGGGATATCCCTTTTCCTGTCGACACTTTTCATCCCTTTTCATTTGCATACAACTACTGTAACTCCTTAATTTATGTAAAATTACGTCATCTTCCCCCTCTCTCGCTTTCTTCTTACCATTTGTCTTTTGCAGCTGAGCCAAATAAGCGCCAGGCAGGCGGGTGGGTGGTTTAGGTAACGCAGTTTCGTCGTATTCTACTCCGAGAACTTCGATTCTCCTGCGAGAACAAGTTCTCTGGTAGAATCACCGTTTCTCCTTCGTAGACTCCTCCTCACTGTGTTACCTATTTATTATAAATGGGACAGATTCACACCAGTGGCGCTTAGGCCAGCCCCATGCCTTCATCTGTTGCCGGAATGTTTGTGCCGTGTCTCGGTACAAAGCTGGCGATGACTTATGAGGCCCCAATCGGCCCATACCTTAAGATGTGAAGACAATGCAACAGCCACGTACGCACCAACCGTACCTGGCCTAGATCCGAAAGCCAAGCCACACCACGAGCCCAGCACCAAGGCAAGAACCTCGCCAAGGCCTACCAACCATTCGCGCCCACCGCACGAAGGCAACCACCATACACAACTTTGGTACCAGAAGCACACGTACCATGTGGCCAAGGCCAATTCCACCCAGGTACTCCATTTCCAAATTCGACTGCCAGCCTAACAACTAAGCCGTCACTGTCCATCGAACTGCCTGCCAGGAGGTAACATAACATACCCTGCCCTGCGCAGGGTCATTCGTGCGTCCCTGAGCCCAAAACGACCCGTGGTAACCGACCTGGGCGGCCACAGGCAAACCTCCGTGCATAACCCTGTGGTTATCTGCCAAACATCCCATGCCGAGTCACCTGTAGAAAAAGAACACATCATGGCCTGTACCCCTAGCTGCCCTATCTACCAAGAGCAATGTTCCAGGGCCCTTCCAAAGACCACCCCCTCAGCAGTGGCAAATCCAATTTCCACATAAAAATCGTCTGAAGGTTGGTGGGGGGGGGGGAGGCCAACTCATACGGCCCTTCTGTTCGATAGTTACCAGATGGCGTACCCAGGCAGCACCTGTCAGCTGTTCCACTTAACAACAAGGGTGTAGCCCTTCATAACTTGACATGTTTATCTCAACAAGATCAGCCCTAAGGCCCCTACCTTGTCACCCGTACTGCGGTGGTGATTATGTGCTACATAACGAATCAGTTTTAATTGCGATTTAACCACTTCGCAACATGCCTATAATAAACATCGCGCTGAACAGGACTCACATCATCCAGTCTCACATTGGCATGACACATCCACGAACTTGCACAACTGCATCTCTCACAGCTGGCTATAGCTTCACTAATCAGATTACTTAAGCGCTTAATGTTACCAAGAAATGTTTAGTTTGGTAAATTCTAGATGTTACACAATGCTTACGGCCCGTTTTACTACTATCCTAAAATACTTACCTGTATTTTATTTACGTTTTCCAAGTTTGGAAATGCCTGTCGTCCCAACCTTTAATTTAAACGCATACGGGCCCTTGCAATGGTGCTCCCTGGGGCACATGACCACCGTTAGGCGGCGCCCCTTTCCCGCTACTCATCACAGTTTGTTTGGGACGCGACGAGTAACGTCGTATCGTTTTTCGCTCGGCCGAATAGGCCTAAAATGGCGGATAGGAATCGTTGTTCCTGCTTCGGGAAAGATGGAAGGCTATTCGAAGGAAGACTAGACCTGAAGGATTGCCGACTTTTCGTATATTATATAGAGTTGTTGGAATATCTAGAGTGCCAGTTTGGCCAAGAACTGGCGATTCTGGGATCGGCAGATTCGGACAAAGGAAGTTGGGTACGAACGGCGTCCGTTGCCGATGTTTATCGTCAAACGCAACCATGTTTGTCTATGTTTTCAACAGCGCCGTGTTTCATTATAGTGGTTTGCATGTTGGCTTGCCGTTTTACGTTCTTTGTGAATTGTGGTGATTATAATTGCGGCAACGAGTCGTTGTGTGTAGGGATCGACCGAGTCCGGATATATCCGGATCCAACGCCGGATATTGCGGTAACCGGCGAAATCCGGATCCGGCAATCATATTGAACCGGATACCGGTTGCAACACAACCAATACCTTGTCGCCGTAAACATGTTGCATGCCTCGGTAAAATAAATCGTACTGTAAATCGCCTATTAAATGCCCATGGGCAGCTAAAATAAATCCGATAAAAAAGTGGAAGGGGCGTTAACAAAGCTACTACAAGATTTCTGACCTGAACGTATTTTTGGGGTGGTCTTTTAGGCCTAAATCCATCAAGGAAAAGTTGATTATTCACGTGCGTGATCTGGGTTCAGTCTAGCATTAACACACTGGATCGATCACGAATTGCCGGAAGAGCAGACGTCAAGCCGGGAAAAAGTTGGTCAACGACGGCAAGCGAAGGACTGCAACCATGCGGAGATTCAACGGCAGGGACGAAGCTCAAGCCAGACGTGGACGGCAATAAAGAAAACGTGGTCAGCGATCTCGGAGGAAAAAAAAATAAAATTTGCCAGAAGTTGCTGAAGTCAAGCCGGGAAAGTTGGTCGACGACGACGAGCGAGGAACTGCAAACCGAGCGGCGATTCAACGGCAGGACCAACCAAGAATTATTTTCCAGGACTCCTGCGGACACGGGCGGACTTCATGTCACTGGGACAGTCGGCAGACTCGACACCGAGTCGGCAGTCTGCCGAACCACCAGTCCGGCCCGGTCCAGGACTAGGGCAGTCCGGGACACGGGCTGTCTTTGGCACGGTCCGCGGACAGCCAGTGGTATGCGAAGTTTTTGCAGTTCTACGTGAACGTGTGATGAGTATGGTTAATTGAAAATAAGTGTAAAGTTGAACAGATTGGCTGGCTCGGATAAATGTATTAATTGGTTATTGGTTGTTCTATTTATTATGCACTTAATCAGTTTTTCTATTGGCCTGTTATCAGTTTGGGTCACAACTACTTGACTGGTAAAAGATTACCAAACCAATCAACCAATCAACCTCTACCTATAACCAGGAAAAAATAAGAAAACTTGTAATATATGTCTGTATCTTCCACTCTACTCTTAAGACAAGACAGAAGCGCATGCAGTGGTACAGAAATCCGAGTAGAGGTTGCCACCTGTACAATGTTTAGAGGTGTGTACCTCGTCGTGACAACCAATTTTAGATTCTTTGTTTGTAAACAGTGGGTGTTTAAAATGCCAAACAATACCGAAGTAATAAAAAAATTTATAAACAGACGATCAGTCATTCTTAATAGTCCCTATAAACTAAACTAACATGGCACACTTGCTTTCTTCGTTGCCTGATAAGTCTCAAGCTCGACTTGTGTGCAATATTGCTGTACATGTGGTGTTAGCACAGCATGCTAAAATATGCTCTCCTTAACACTGTTAGAACACGTTGAGGGTGATTAATTACCCACCCACACTTTTGTCGTTCCTATTTTCTTCTGCTGGAATCAATTAGGAACAAACCTAGGGAACTAAGAAGTTCCTAAAAATTAATTGCAGTGTAACAATGAAACTAATGTTGTATACAATTTTCTATTTATTCTAAATAGACTTTTTATACACATTGTCTTTTACAAAAGGGCTTCCCACCAATGAAGTTCCACTGTTCACTTAGCTTAATCTATATATAATACACTTAGTTAGGATCATCAGCAACGGCAACAACCAAAATAGCTTCAATAATGTTGGCTGTTAGAGCAGAGTTCAGCAGTGCCCTGTAACAATCAACAATAGAGCGAGCGGGTTCATTCTTACCATTGGTAGCAAAGAAAAAGGGTGAGCAATCGTTAACCATATGCTGCTTCAACAATGCTGGCTATTACAGCCTAGTTGAATAATTTCAAAGTTGGTCGAGTAACAATCACTGCATGCACTATCGTTGTTGTGGGCTTATCGCTCTTGGTATCAAAAAACAAGCAATTCATTCACACTGAGAATAACAGTGGCGTCCTCCATTGAAAACGCTATTAACACCAGGATGTCCAAGGGTGGGAGGGATGGGGATAACCAGACAGCGCAATGGGTGGAATGCGGGGGGGGGTTAGAGGAGGACAATACCTAACTGCATAACCAATGAGTGGGTACCAGCGGGCAGGAGGGCACGGAAAGAAACAGTGTGTTGTGGGTGGGAGCAAGTGTGGG
>JAHWFP010180998.1:0-17917 GCA_023313725.1 Lithobius niger | reverse complement strand
TTTTTTTTAATGCTAAACATTTGCTACAAATTGGCAATTCTTTTGTCGAACACACTTTTATATCTTTTCGCAGCCACAATAAACACGATAATTTATCTGTCTCGCTGGTGAAATAAATGAACAACTGAGCCACCTGTTGCCAAATTTAATACACAAAAGCGCTCTGGCCTACACATGGCTAGGTTTGTGTTGTGTTGGACCCGAAAATTTTACACGCGGGCGAATATACTTAAGGGGACACCCGGCCTGCCGTATAACAGCTATGCGTAGATCTCCATCCGCACATTTTCAGCGCCAAGGTAGCTGCGTTCCTCGCAGCGAGTAACGTAGCTGTTGTCTCGGTTGGCTTTGGGAATAGTACACAAAACAGAATCAAGTTAAAGATTGTGTCGTCACAAACCGGAATGATTCTCGTATTTCACCATCACAATTTATAATTTTCTAGGCTAGTGTCTTATAATTTTGCTTCGGCGATCTATTGGAATAATTAATTTTTATTTTTACTGCATTATCGTTTAGATTTTTGATCTCGTATTAATTACTAGCAAACGATTGAAATTAGTACTGCGCACACACAGATAAACCTTCAAGGTCATTGTAGGCGCCAAAGCATCATATACGTCCTGGAAGAACATAAATAAAGTTCCCCATTATTCAACCGAAAATCTCCTAGACGCCACATTTTAGAACGGAATTTTAGCAAGGGAAAGACTAACGGTAAGGAAATAGACCTTTGGGGCCGTACTTGATGTGGAGGTTCGAGAAAAATGGCGCTGGGAGTTATATCCCTTTAAATTGTATTTATTTATTTTTTTCGAGTGGGCCAAAAAAAAACCTACAACCTTGGGGGCGCTAAACGAAGTATTGATTCTCTCACCAACTCACTTTCAGGGTACACCCATTACTCGTCTTCATTACAGCTTCGTTAAATACAATTTGAATTTATACCTGTCCTCAAACAGTACCACGATTTAATTTTTTTTAACACTGGTACCGTATAAGATGAGACATTGCTTGGCTGAAGTTGAGGCGTAAATCATGGGATGGCATTGCTCCACATACGGGAATATCCGTAAAAATCACCTTCCCTTCATCCACATTACGTTTAGTAAGTCTACATAATTAGATCGTTAACTCAAGGCTATGAAGATGAAGACTCAACATTTTAAGTAACAACAACCACTTTAATCGCTTTTCATGCAACGTTGCTCGATCGTGCCAATTTTTAAATCGGTACATCCAGTGATTTGAGTCACAGGATGCGCTGATTGAGTGAGCGAAGCTAACGAAAATCAGAGTTTGTTAGCCAATGCACGCAAAAATTAGACTGAACAAACTTAATGCAGTGGTAGCGTTTGTTAGCCAGTCTGCACAAAATTTGGATTAAAGAAACTTTATTCGGTGAAACATGCACTAACAAATGAGCAACCAAACCGTGCCGGTGTTGCAAACGGTGCATCCAAGACCAGCCGTGCGTAGCACGGGCTTCCTCTTGTTAAAATTAAGAATAAAAAGCACCCTTCAACAGCTGTAAGTTTCTTAAAAGCCAAAAAGTGTACCGGCACACTCTTTCCAGTTTTCGACGTTTCCAGTTAAATTTAACTCGTTTCAAGAGTAAAGCATACAAAATATAAAAGAAAATACAAATGATTTCAATTATCAAATCCTTTTTAGTTAAAATATGTCCTTTGTGACTGGCGAAACTGTCAGAACATAATCAAATAAAATGAGAAATTGGGCAAAACCAAATCAGAAACGGACATCCAAGTGTGCAGTGGGCATATGCACAAGTGGATTTGAGTAAATTAATATCTACCCCAAAACAAAAATTGTTAAGGATTCCCGCCAAGCTTTTCGGCCGTGTGAAGACGTCATATCAAACGCCAAGCTCTTTCACCAAGCTAATCCCACAGAATAATAGTTCGAAGGTTAAATGAAATATCTGAAAACTGTTTACTGCGCAATTTTCAATTATTTCATTTAACGTCTGAAGTATTAGTCGGTGGGATTAACATGGCGAAAGAGTTTGGCGTTTGATATCACGACTTCACACGGCCAAAAAATTTGGCGGGAATCCTTAACAAGTTTTGTTTAGGGGTAGATATCAGATGTTTTTGGTCCAAATTGATGAAATCTACCTTTTTTTCTTAGCAATTATAAGACGGCAACACCAATCTATTTTTCTAGTTAATTTTTTTTTTTTTTGGCTTTAGTAAGAGTTTGAGGACAGCAGTCATCTTTTTTTCAAATAATTAGGATTTATTATTAGTACTGAAGTATTATCTCACGCACGGATTTATTTAATGTCCAGTTTGGTGTTGTTGCATAATAACAATGTTTAAAACAATGTAAAACAATCAATTTGGTCCTACCCCGGAACCACTTGACCAATTAGAAAGGTCCATATGAAAAGGGCACATCCACAGAGCAATACCTGTAAAATGAGCTAAGAAGCAGCTTTATTCACCAAATGGAAGAATTTATTTTCGTGATACAAAAACAAGCGTTAGTAGTAAGTAGTACGTAGTAAGTAATTACGCAAATATCAACGTTATTCACGTCGTTTTTTCATCGTTTATCTTGGTGGGCGACACACTAGCATGTGTCTTGATAGTCTTTGAATTTGCAGATGTCAGGTAGAAGATGGTGGTGAACTGCAGTTGGGATGGCACAAATTTTTCTACCGATTAAACTTTTCAAAATTATCGCGATAATCGATAATATCTCGATAAAACAAATTTTGAGGCTGGAATAACCATTTTAATTTTGTTGATTCGAAGAAAAAAAAACCTTGGCTGAAGCCTATACAGTGAAAACCTTCAGGGGTGTGAATTGTGTGTCACTCGCCATTTGGCCAGTCGACCTGAAAATGCACTTGCCATTGTCCATTGCTTCCTCAGCGTATAGAAACAATTTAGCAGTTATGTCCAATCAGCTAAACTGATTAGTAACAGTACTGCCCTCACTTGGTTGGAGAGCCCTTATAATTCTCCACGCAACGCTTCAAACCGCTTGTTTCTAGCTATTACAGTTTCCTAGCTACGACGATTTAAGCATCGGGGTTTGCACGATAATTCGATAAATCATAAAAAGTGGGCTGCGATGATAGACGAACAATTTGACCGCGTAATTATCGAATTATCGATTATTCTGACATCCCTAAACTGCAGGAGAGTGGAGAGCAACTGCAAAAAGATTCAGTCTTGTGCTAAATTAGGCATTAGTGCAAAATGTTGGTACCAGAAATGTTGGATTTGATCACATGGCTTAAAGTTAGATTTATGTGAGCGAAGCATGTGAATTCGCTTCTGTTGGCTGCTGTGTCCGATGTAAGTACGCCTTACATGTTGCGGGATCTTACTGAATTGATAATAGCACTTTGTTTTAGGTGGCTAGGAAGTTTAAATTCAGTTTGCGTTGGTTTTTGAATATATTGTTTTAGACTGAAATGGTTTTACGGCACATTTCCAGAACCGTACACCGTTTTTTAGTCACCATTGTTTTGCGTGGCAATTTTACGCAACAAGATCTTCTCGCTCATCAAAAGCTTTTGCTAACATATCGTATTTATATTCAATAAATTTCAAGTTTGCACTGTAGTAATGCAGTAGTGCATAAACTATTAAATCTATTATAAATAAAAACAAGGGTATAAAGAACAAAGTACAACAATAGTTTTAAACACTATACAACAATGTCGTCATTTTTTCCTACTTCCAAAATTTGCGAACACTCGCAAAAAGAACAGTTTCTAGCGGTGAACAGTTGGTTTCTAGCGGTAGACAACATAGCATCTCGTAGCAAGAATTCGTAAATTAACATCGCGTCCACTTTGGGTATGTCGAGTCGAAAACAAACCATCGAATGCTGGAAAGCAGATACCAGTCTGCCGTTTGGTACTGCAGTAATAATTGTTTTCGTGTCATAAATCGGCACCGTCATGCTGCGTGCATCATACTTGGTGTCGCGGGCCACAAGGAGAGGTTATCCGTTTACATCGTTGCCACGGTTACTAGGCATAGACAACTCAAAGGCCACATGCTCCGTTAAATACGAGAAGTAACCAGAGAATTTATTATTTACTAAGTAAATGCTTAGTGAACGAGAAAATTTACGTTGCGACGATTCCACAAAAGCGCTCTTACACTTTAAAGACTTAATAATTTATTGTCCTTTTATTACCCAAACACACGAAATGAAACATCTTCTTCGGATGCAAGGCGGAGAAGTACCGCTGGGGGAGCATTTAGCATCGTTCACTCTTAGTAGTACGAGCGTTTGCCTATTGGTTTTCGGCTGTGGCGATCTGGCTCCTCGAATTTGCCGTCTTCTTTTCTCAGATTTATTGCGACGCTGCATAATTCTGGGTAAAAACTTAGAAATATCGAATTTTCTGCTAAAACCATTTTACGCAACATTTTAAAGGTGCTAGCTTTATTTATCATTGATTTCGCAACAGCAACATTGTAAGGACATTGAGTTAGGAAAAACTGACACATTTTGGCTGCACGAGTTCAGTAAACACATGTTTGTTTACAACGCATTTCAGCTGCGGTTACTTGGTCCTGTATTTTTAAAACGAACGAACGAATCCATTATGTTCTTTTGCCACCATGTTTGGCAGTTAAAACGATGTAGCGTAAAGCAAAAATTGTCTCGGCAGTTAAGATGGTATGACGTAAAAGGAAAAATCACGGCAAAGGACATGATACCTGCTTTACAAATCAACTGTCAAGGTTAGGGCTAACGTAAAAATTCCAAGCAAAAATTCCAAGCTATCACACGTATCTTAGCAACGTGCTGTACGATAACAACAATATCCGTTACTTGGTCATTAATTTACCCGCAAGTTTTTTTCTCGCGGCCCTAACGTGGTTCCATTTTATCTCGAGGTCATATTCTTTCGGGGCGTAATTTGTTGTTCCTGGTGTTATTTTTCTGCAGTTCTATCTTCTTTGTAAATGTTAGGCCAAGGAAAATACTTAGTTTAGAATTTTTTTTTTAATAAGTTGCGGGGACAGACAGTAGTACTTTTTTTGTTTGTGAAAAAAAAAAAAAAGGAAACAAAAAAAATTTTCAAAAAAGGGCAAATTTTTAATTATTTTCCGAACTCATTTTGCTGATATGACGCCATGCCTGGCCGCGGGGGGGGGGGGGCAGGGGGGGGGGCCTTTGCCCCTGCCCTTTTCGCTCCTTTTGGGAAAAAAAATATTCCCTATTTTAGTTTTGCGAACTGATAAATGCAGGCGCTGGAGCCAAAGTAAGGGCCTAGAAAACCAAAAAGGGCAAAAAGAAGGCCATGAAAGGGGCATAAAAGGGCAAAAGAGACAATGACAAGCTAAAAAAAAGGGGCAAAAAGAGCCTGACGAGCCAAAAAAAAAAGGCACCCAGAAAAAATAACCTCAGCGTGCCCTGTCACTGGAACTTCCTCCTGCCCTATCGGAGGTTCGTGCTGCACGCTACTGCCGACACGAATAAGTCAGCTGTTCACATCGGTTTTTTTACGAACCGTTTTGACCTTACATAAGCTGTCAGTTTGGAGAATACGAAATCGAGTTATCTCGTTGAAATTTTCCAGGCCGAAACTACTATGTTTTGGCACTGTTAAAATGGACGTATAAATGCAAGGGGGGATGGATTTATTTTTTTTTTCTATTTTTTTTAAATTAAAAAATCCTATCATGCCGAAAAAAGGACCGCACGGGAGCACACGCCAACTTATAATTTTATTTCCTTCGTATTTCGGTTGAGCTGGGCCAGTTGCTTCGGCTCGAATTTTTGTAGGTAGGGAACGAGGTTCAAGTACAGGCACGACTTGCACAGCGCTACGCAAAGCACGAAAGCACAATACGGCTACAGCAGAATCATCGCAGGTTAAATAAGTAGTACCAACAGTGCCCTATATCTTAAGGTTTCTGTGCATCTGTATACTCTGTGGAGAAATCCTCCACAGCGCTAAAAAAAAAAAAGTGTTGAAAATAGCAAAAACTTATTAGGTAACTTATACGGAAGAACTCCAAGATAAGACAATTCAAACTACAAATTTCAAGTAAAACTCCTGCGGAAACATTATGATTTAAAAATAAAAAAAGCTCTCCGAAACTTGTGAATACTAGAATCCGAACAGGTAAAAAACTTGTGCTATACTTTTCCAGTATTGTTTTAGATTCTCGTGATTAATTTATTCCTGTAAGCAGCTTGGAATCGTTGACGAAACAAGCAAAACTCGACATGCGCTGGAAATTTAAGAAATTGGAATAAAACAACAATATTATCGATTACCGGTGAATTCCAATCGATCGATCAGTCACGCCTGGTGGTGGATTTCCGCATCACAAAATCAAACTCCATCACAACAAAGGAAGCACGTACACGAAAACACTTTCGGGGTGAGGCCAATCGTACACGCTCCAGTTTTACCTACCTTGAAGCTGAAAAAGACTTTAAAACAGCAGGGGGATGTAGCAGCAGCAATGCAGCGAATAGCTCAGGCGATCCTTGTTTTATGTACAAACACAAAACCCTTAATGTTTACATGGGGTTGCTAGGTTGCCGATATCACGCAGACCTCAACATACGTTTTTCCATACGCACACGCACACACACACACACAAACGTCCGGCGCTTAACCCTAAATTCAATGAGTGTCGGGAGATGTCAGAAGATGCTACTTGGAGCAGCACCAGTTCAAGCACTTGGATTGGACGTATCCATTTAACCAACAGAACGGGGGAGGGGAGGAGAGAGAAAATTGGGTGCGAGTATATTTGCTTGCCGTAGCGAGGTGGGAGGAGACGGTGGTTGCGGGGTTCGACCGTGACTCAGCACAGCCTAGAAGCCTCATCTTCGCGTCCACCAATCCCAAGCCGCGATTCGCCAAAACGACCTACTTGGGTTGACTGCAGTGCGCGTGGAGGCCAATTTGAAGCGCATGGACTGTTAAATCAAGGCTGTTGGGGGCTCGAAACGTCCTTGCCACGGATTTTTCAGGAAGAAGTCCGAGCCTAAGCCTCGTATATTTCCGTTCGATGGTCTCTTATATAATCCATAAACGATAAAAATAAACACGAAAGTCATTGCGTTCAACAATCAGAGTAAGAAAGCTAGAACATTCCTTAGAACAAAAAATTCCAACCGCAGACCTCATTTCACAAGTTTCTATCCTGAAGCCAATTCGAGAATTCGGTGTAAACAAATTTATTAATCGACTTATAACTTAACCTAGTTTCACGGCTACGTTTCTCGCCCATGAACGTGGCAAGATTTATCGTGTAAATATCTCGTTTTGATTTCACAGCATTCTTCAGGGCTTTGCCCACTTGTCACGTCATTTAGTTCGAAGAGAAAAAAAAAGACAAAAACGACGGGCTCTGCCCAGTGTCCTCTCCATTAATTCGTATCCACACACACTGACATTAATCCGGGCGTACTCGCAGACTCACATCACGCACACAAACTCCTCCTTGTGCTTCCCTGCAAGGCATTCCAATTGTATCATGTCAAAGAGTTTTTAACACGAGTCTCCCTCCTCGACCCAGTGCCCCAAGCAACATGTAAAAAAAAAACACACATTTCTCTCGAAGGGATCGTACACAAAACAAGCGGGTGCAGCGACTACATAGTCGCAACCGGTCTTCTGTACACTTCTGCCACCTTCGAAAATGTTGAGGCGCACACCTCTACCATGCACTGCAACAGCGATCTCTATTATATAACCGAAAAGCAGTAACCATCACAATTGCTTTTAGACCTATTTCTGATTTTAGGCGTAATTGATAGCTTTTAGGCTATTTTTTACCTGCCGATTTAATTTCGTAAGTAGACACAGTGCGGCTCCCGGCACACAGACGTGGTATGTGGCCATAGTGATTAAGCCGCTATGCAAGTGATCGTGGGGCGAAATGGGTAGCCGGTTCGAATCCGGGTCATGCCACTCCGACGAAACGTAAGGGCATAAAGGTGGCTTACTGAACTACGTTATTTCTAGTGCATGATTTTCGCTATTGGCCAACTTTCAATTTTCCTTTACACAAATGCAAAAGCATGCGAGATGCTTTTCTCGCGGCCAAATGCGACTCCAAATGTTTTTCAGGAAGGGACACATGTTTTCCCTACCTACCACAAAATTGTTGCAATTCTTATTCTTTATCGATGAAAAACGGAAACAATTAATTCCTTCATTGCATTTAGTCATTTCTCATCAGTGGCGGCTCCAGCCTCTTAATTTTTTTTTTTTGGGTGGGGGGGAGGCGGGGGAACTAAAATAATTGTTGGTTGTACTTCAGCTATCAAGCTGAGTTACAACTTAACTGATCACCCTGCATAGTAACTTGGCATTGCCGTAGTGACATCATTTTAGGCCTAATTTTTCGATTTTAGGCCTAATTTTTCGTTTTTAGGACTAATTTTTTTTTACCTGACGTTTTAATTTCGTAAGTAGTAGATAATGGAGAATTTGATCCGTCAGTAGGAGCCTAGTCATCCATGCAACATGACGACGGAGACTATTTTAAATGTGTGTCGTTAACGAAATCCTTTTGTTTTTTACGTTTGCATGTTATCCGTTGAGTGTACATGCGACTATCAAACGTTATTATTTTTAAATTTTAGTTACGTCGAGAAAGCCTTTTAGCTATAAGGAACCAATGATGCTTAATTTGCCGTGTTCTTAAACTAAATTTTGGACACTGAAACTAATGGCGAACGCTTTGTAGTCTTTATCTGCTTGGTACCGTTCCGAAGTTGAAAAAAGCGACGGACAGACGGACGGATGGAGAAAGTCGTTGCAAGTCTTCTAAGTCGGTACGGCCTTACAGAAGACTATTGTGCGCGCGGCGTATCTTGAGTTCTCCTGGTATTTTACGACCGGCTGTGTCTTCCTGGAGGGAGCGGCTTTAATCGATGGCCGCCATTGTTTTTGTAGCTATTTTGGATATCAACAAGGCACTCTGCTACCAAAAACATACAATCGATTATTTGTGTCCATGCTGGGGCGAACTCAAGATAGACTGCGGACACTATAAAAGGGGAATGTTTGCTTTCCCGGTTGTCTATTTCCACTCCACTTTCGTATATTGTTGTCACAACCAAACGCTTCCGGTGATGTTTCCTTGCAGCTCCAGGTCATGGTATGAACGGTGTCGTGAGATTGGTGGCGTCCTAGTCCTGGATGTTGATGGTGGTGGCTGAGTGGTAGCATTCTGGTCGCTTGGAGCTGCTCCGGCGTCTTCATCTATGCCTGGTGACGTTACTTATTGATACCGACAACACTTGTAATCTTCGATCTCTCCACGGACATCAATTCATTAAAGGCACATTCAGCCTGCCTTATAACAGCCACGCGCAGATCGCCGCCGCGCATGTTACCATTGCCAAGTACAACTAAAATAGTAGCTGCGTTCCTCGCAGCGAGGAACGTGGCTACTATCTCAGTTGGCTGTGGGACTAGTAAACGAAACAGCATCAAGTTAAAGATAGTGTCGTCACAAACCAGAATGATTTTCGTATTTTCACATCACATTTTATAATATTTAAGGCTAGTATATTATAATTTTTCTTCGGCGATGTATTGGCATAATTAATTTTAATTTTTACCGCATTAGTCTTTTAGATGTTTGATCTCGTAGTAATTATAAGCAAACGATTAAAATTAGTACGTGGGCACACAAAGATGAAACTTCAAGGTTATTGTATCATATAAGTGCAGGATACAGTAAATAAAGTTCCCCAAAATTCAACAGAACAGTTCGTAGACGCCACATTTTAAAACGGATTTTTAGCAAGGGAAAGACTAACGGTAAGTAAAGAGATCTCTGGGGCCATCCTTGATGTGGAGGGTTGAGAAAAATGGCGCTGGTAGGAATGTACCTTTAAAAGCCCTAAAAGTGCACAAATGTACAGAATAAAAAAAAAAAACGTTTTGGGGATTGCTCCACCCTTTTATCAACTGCAAAGAAGTTTAAGTACAGCACACGTATCAGACCACGGTTAAGGACAACACAAATACACAAACAAATTTCAAATTTAAAAAAACAAAACGTAAAACAAAACCTAAGCTTCCCTGAGCAGAGAGCAATAGGCGAAAACCGACCTCTTCCCTGCGAGTGCTGGTTTGAAGTGAGTAGCAGTGAAATTTCACTTCATTTTATATTTTGTGCATTTGGATTATTACATGAGTTTAGGTTCGGGAAGGGGAAACGGTTTTTTTATACTGTGGAAAATTCCTTAATCTCGCAAGAGTGGTATACATATTCTTTTATACTTTTATTCCATGGTTATAGACAGGGAGTTGGGATGAAATCACTAATGTTTCTAAATTAATTATATTCATCGTTGTTGTTTTCTGTAAAAAGAATGGTTGATTTTTCCTGGTTTTGAGTGTGCCCTGTTATTAGCCGGTCAGGAGACAACGCCTGTGCTGAGGCAGTGCTATACCAAAGAATTTGTAGTTGCATTTAAAATTAGATTTTATGGACCGAACGTTTTTCACGAAAATTTTATGGACTTTGTCCCGTATAACTGGGTGTGCATGCAAGGAGTCCTGTAAACTACATTCCTTGTGTTTAGTTTTCATGTCCAGGGTGCCCCCTTTATCCTATATTGCTCCAATTCTCATTCCCCGTTTTTCAAGAACGGACAATCACGAAGTACGGTCACACATGCACTCTGCATTCGTGTTTATGTAGGCCTGACTGTGCAATAAGCCAACTGCCATAGCAGTGTTACCTGAAAGAGTGATCCGACCGATGACCCAGTCGATAGCAATTGCTTTTCAACCTCGCGGCTGGTAGCAAACAACAGTCTGGTCCGCATAGGCCTATCACTGACCCCCCAATTCACCATTTGACCGTTTTTTCATCGGTCTTGCCTGTTCGGGCAGACCTCATCACCGGAACCCATCTACGTCATTAAAAACGTATGATGTACGTGCGTGTTTGCACCTACAAACATGAGAATAGGACCAAATGAAAGATAATTAAATTGCGCTTCACTTAGGCCTGATTAAATCGCAGTACCTTGATATTATGACCCTCAATTACGTGAAAAAACCATAAAGAATAACGTTCAAGTTTTTTTTTTTTACGACATTTGTTCATGAGGTCATAATTTGTTCATCCAAAGTTTATTATGCTTGAACAAACTTTTCCTGATAAAACTATGACGTCATGAGTGACGTCATGAGGAATGGGTTGGACGAATTTTGAGCAACAATTGCAATTAGTTTGCGTCACAAAAATCAGTACACGGATTTTGCGATGCTCTTGCGAATCAAAGAATTTGCATGAAGCATGGATCGACGCCAATGGAGTGACCATAGTGAACGATATGGCTAGTTCTAAGTTATAAGTTGCAAGAATTTTAAACGATGCAGCTTGGAGCGATGAGTTCTCTAGCATGGTGACGTCACTGAAGTGTGGTTCGATCGTCCCCTCGAGCAGATGGCTAGTACGATCGTCGCGCGCCAAGCGAAGCGTTGGTGCTACTGCTTTTAATTTATAAATGCGGCCTTACGCCAAACACAACACGCGCAGATGAGCCTGACACCACACTGTCAACTTTCGGCATGAGGTTCATAAGAAATAGTCCGTCCACTACGGGGACCACATTATTTCCAGCGCTTGTCTCTCAAGGTCCAAGACTCCTGTTCCTTGTTGCGTCTAGTCAGGAAGGGTAGGCTGTAGTTACTCGATTTCGTTAAATAATTAAAAGGTAACCGAGATTGTGATTGAAAAGCACATCGCTTCGGAAACGGCTTTTAAAAAACGATTAAACCGGTAACTGGACACCAACAAAAATGAGACGCAACCAAAAAAAAAAAGCTACAAAAGCAGTGATATCAGAAACAAAACCCACAAAAGTGCACGCCAAATTTCAGCTAATCAAAGTTCAGTGACATCTGAACAAAAATGGCTGCCAACGAGTTGCTACAGGGTGTGGCAAGCCTACCCGAAAAGTGTTCCCTCATAGCTAGTAGTGCTATCACCCCTGCCAACGAACAACCGCCAAGTTAATCCCGCAGACTACTATTTCAGCCATTAAAATGAAAAACTTACCCATTGCTGCGGAGTGAGCAATTGTCAGGTTTTTTATTTAACCTTTGATCTAATACTCGGTGGGATTAGCTCGGTGGTTGGTTGTTCGTTGGCGGGAGTGATATCATTACTTTCTAAGGAGAATACTTTTCGGTTAAGTTCGGTACACCATGTAGCAACTTGGTGGTAGCCATTTTTGTTCTGATAGCTATACTTTGATTGGCTGAAACTTGGAGTATTCTTTCACCCTTGTAGTTTTGTTTCTGATGTAGTTAATCATCCATCATTGATTACACCAACGTTAAGATTTTCTTATAGGCTGTGCAAGAAAGGATTTACATTTTTCACAAGGATCTCAGAGCCAATACTTTCACTAACGTAAAACCATAAAACAACCAAAAGGGGTGATATCATACAAAAACCCCATAAGGGTAAAGGGACCCATCAAGTTTACGCCATAGAAAGTAGTGACATCAGAACCAAAATGGCTGCCACCACGTTTTCCGTCTCAACCCGGATCACTCAATCTTAACTATCATCTCGGAGATTGTCAGTTACGCTTGAGTGATCACAGTTCGGACCACAAACTTGGTGGCAGCCATTTTCGCTCTGGTACCTACTTTCTATAAACATAGACTTGATTGGTCCTTTTACCATTATTAGGTTTTTGTATGATTTGGTTTTTTTTCCAGCTCAATAAACTGCAACCTTAGAATGTCGGTATCTTCACGTCCTTTCCAACTTAATATTATGTGCCCGCTTAAGACGATGGCATCTTTGCTTGTTGCACAACTTGCAATAAAATGCTATCTCAAGATGTTAGCTACTTTGCCATTTTCTAACTTAAATTATGTTGATATCTTAAAATATCGGCGTCTTTGCCAGTTACGCCTCAAACTAAAATGTAATCTAATAATTTTTCGACTTTCTCTCTCTTTCGACTTAAAAAAATAAACCACGTTATTATGTGGACTGCTGCCATTTTACATTGCGTGGAATTTAGCAAATATAAACTATGGCGTCTTAAACTCCTAAACATCGTAAGTATACACATCGCGTGTTTCCCATCTAATAATCAAATGCATTTTACGTATAACAGCAGCTGAAATGAAATAAGAACAATTCCTAAACTGGCCTCAAAGCACAGATCCACTCCATCTTACGTTAATATAGGTTTGCGATTGTCAGTCAGCTGATCAACCAGAACAACTTAATTTAAGACACGTTTTATAGATTTTAAGACGCTTAGTTTTTGTAGTGCGGCCGCCGTATTGCAGGCCATGACTGTAGTTTTAATTCCGAATATTACCAGCACCCAGTTTGGGTAATTTTGCTTTATTTGTTATCATATTATAAAGTGGATGTTTTCATTTGTTGATTTCTGTAAAACATTGTAAATATTAAGTATCTGTTCTTGCAGCTGAAGTCAATCTCTGTCTGATTCGTGTATCAGATTGGAGATGTCATCAGGTGCAATTAAGACATTCAATCACAAGATCCCGACCATTTTTAACTGATTATGCATATAATGCATAGAGCAGTTATTGAAATGCAGTCGGGGAGAAAAAGGAGCTTGCGTCGTGAGCTATTGTTAAATGACGTCACGTCTCACTCCAGTCGTTTATTTGAACGGGTCATGCCTATCACCTTTAGCGTCTGGCCAGAAGTGACTGAAATATTAGTCGATTTTTCATGATTTCGATTAGAAGACGTTCCAGCAAATTGTAGACGTTGTTATTGAAATGTGTATGGTTAAATCGTTTGCATATGAAGGGTATGAAGGGTGCCAATTATGTTTCTGTATGAAGAAAAAGTTGAACCGGAATCGGCCCAGCTTATTTCAGGTTTTGACAACATGCACGGAAAAATGAATTCTATCTGTTGTTGGGCTATATTGACGAACCACTGAAAAAAAAAATAGCGGCTACTTTACGGTTCGCCGGGAAGGTTGTCCTAGGATTCTACACGTATTGGCAATTCGGGTAATTATGTGGCTCGTACTAATCAGGTAATTATATCAGGTAACAAGTGTAACAGTTTGTTGTAGATAAATTCGACAAACGTGTGAGGCAACGGGATAGTGCATACTAGATGTGTAGCTAACGGAATATAAAGGCAGAATTATAAATTCATTCCACAATCACTTTCGATAGAGGGAACAAGTTTACTTTACGCGGCTTATGGGAAGAATAAGGGCTCCTCACCGATTGATCTCTCGTTGGGCTAGAATGACGTAAAATGATCAACTGAACAATATTTCCCCCTCAAATTTTTGGGGCAAAGGCTTCGTTTGGCCGTCAGAAATTAATGAAGGCTGCACTCTTTGCGCTGACGGACGAGAAGCCGTTTTCTTCCCATGTTCCCAGATGATATTTTTTTCCCGTAAACAGTCCAAATTAACTGCCCCAGTATGAAATGCCAAACCCAGACCAGTTAACTACCTCAGTATGAAAGGCCAAACCCCAAACTTACCTAACCAAACCTAACTGACAATAACAACAAATAACAACCCACCGACCCACCAAACCGACAATAACAACAAAGCCACACGAATCTGACAAGTTTCGTGTGGTTTTGTTGTTATTGTTGCTTCGGTTAGGTTAGGAACCAGCTTCGGCATTTCACTTGAGGTAATGAACTGGTTGGGGTTTGGCATTTCACTTGCCGGACCTTCGGCCAGTTTCATGCTTTCCTCCGCGGCGCGGTGCTAACTTTGGACCTTCACCATGGCCAAACGGTGCGTTTGCCCCAAAATTGGAAGAGGAAAACATTACCCAGCAGGTAATTTTTAGTCCATTAAAAAAAAAAAATCGGATGAGAGCCCGTTTTCTTCCCATTTTCCCTTTACGCACATGGCCTGAAATTCAAAAAAAGAGAAAAAAAAACCTTTCTTTAATTTTCACGGAAGGTACTACAAATTGATCCCAAATTGCGGAAGCTCGTTAAATCATCATTAACATAACCTAACCAATTAACTGCCCCAGTATGAAATGCCAAACTCCAACCAGTTAACTACCTCAGTATGAAATGCAAAACCCCAAACTAACCTTACCTAATTCACAATAACAACAAAACCACAAAACCACACGAAATTGACAATAATAACCCGCCTATCGGAACTGTTTACGAAAAAAAATATAAGGTGCCCTGCCGGTCCTGCGAGCGAACGCTAACACCGTATAGATGTACGGATTGTGGCGCTACAAATCTACTGTTTTAAGTCGTTTTAACACATTTCCGCGCTCTAAACCCAACAGTCTCTGTATTTAGGAAAGTGTTGGAGATTTGGAATCAATATCGTAAGGATATCGAGTATGTGCCTAATGTAAACTTTAGCTTTGTCTTTGGTCTATGAAAATGATAATGTTGCGCTTTTTTGCGTAAGCAGTTTATGTATTTCTTTATGAAATTCTTGTTATTACTTCCAAATTTCTGGGCAACAACACTCACAGTTTTAACGCAGCACATTTAGGTGCTGCGCTAAAACTGTGAGTGTTGTTGTCATGAGTTTTTACCAAAGTAAACAAACCGATTCTTCGGTTTTCCTAGTAAAATCCCGGAATTATCGGGATTGAAAATGAGCTAAATTCGTGTAAATTTTCTTAATAAGATGGGCTAATTCTTAATTCGTGAATTTTAATATTATGATGTAAAGTAAAATTACAAACTTGAATATTAACTACAAACGAAAAGTGTAGTAAACAGTTACCCCCGCTATCCCTTTCCCGAAAACCTATTTGCGTTGTGTTTTGGACTTGCATGTCAGACTGCCTGAGCAGGAATCGAACCCACGACCTTTGAAACTAAAGGCCGAGGTACTACCGTTGAGCCATATAAGTCCAAACGACAGAGTAAATAGGTTTGCGTCTGTATTTATTTAACTGTTGTTGAGACTTTGGCTTTCCGTCTTTTTGTCCTAAAACATCTCGACTAATAACAGGGTCTAAATTTCAGGTCGAGGTAAGAATTAAAAATTTTTTCACATTACCAGGAATTCTTTTACCATTTTATTAGTGAATTTGACATTTTTTATTTTGAAGCTTGTATTTGTGCCAGTCACTTGACAAAAAAAAACACGTCTGCACAGTGTCATTTCATTTCCACCTGCCAAATTTCAACATGCTAGGTTGAATAGTTTGTCTGTAATCTTGTTCTGTAGCAACTCATATCACATTCACATGCTAATTAGTATGTGAATGTGGTATAAGTTGCTACAGAACAAGGTTACAGAGCAACTATTCAACCTAGCATGTTGAAATTTAGCAGGTGGGTGTGAAATGACACTGCGCAGACATGTTTTTTTTTCAAGTGACTGGCACAAAATTAAAAATCTCCAAATAATCTTAAATATTCCAAACGACAGATTGCTTTTTAACTTACTTTAAAGAAGTACGTTAAGGCTGAAAAAAAATCAAACTGTTGTTTCTTGTAACTGATGCAAAGACAATCATAAAAATGACAAAAAAAATCTAATTCGTTAAGAAAACAGGAGTTGGTGACCTAAAAAAATGTTTAAATAAAATTTGCGATAGCTTAAAGAAAGAAGAATAAAAGAAAGATATGGGATTTGAACTGGGCACCTCCCGCACTGTAGGACGCCATCATACCCACTGCACCACGCTCAGACACAACGACGACCTTTTATGAATTGTTAGTAAAAGTATGCTACTTTTTCGGAGGGAAACGTGGTTCCCACGTGGTTGCATTGCAAAGAGCTGTTTGAATTGATAAGTCAAGAATATTTATTCATACTTTCTCACAGATACTTAGGAAATAAGTTTAGAAAGATGGCTTGCTTAGGAATTGTGTGTTTGTTGTCGAAATTTAGCATAATGAGTGACAAATGAAGAGAACAACAAGTCCCTTCGTCCATTGTCAAGACCTACCTACAGGCCAATGAATTTTTATAATAATCTAAGGACTTAAAGGAAAAGGCTTAAAGGACTGAAGGCTAATTCTTAGTGGAATAAGCATGCATAAACAATATATTATAAAAAATAATATTAAAGAAAGACGAGTAGCAAAGTGGCTGCCCACTGAGAAAACACAGTCTGAAGAACACAAAAGCAGGAAAACCATTCCTAGTAACAAGTAGACTTTTCACTCTGCCGTAGAAAATGGATAAAAATGTACAGGTTTTTATTCGTCTTTTGCTTATTTTGGCATTTAAAAAAAAAAAGAAGTAAAGTTGACGCACGCAAATACAAACACAAAAAGAAAAAAAATCGTATAAAAATTCTTTTAGCACTTAAGAAAGCAAGTTTTCTTTCATGTAATTATTTCTTGCCTCTGAAGGTTATGAAAAAAAACGTCGCGAAAAAAAGTCTCGAAAGTTGGGAATAACAAAAGAATCCCTAAATCCCAGGATTTACAATTGCTTCCCGGGATTGGACGCCCTAGCTATACAAGAATTGATAATTAATTACATTTACGACGTTTTACAGAATTGAGCGACTCGAACCTTCCATTTTCTAATCAAAAAGGACTCACACAAAGTCGTTGCGGTTAATAAGAATGGCATTTGAAATTGAAAAGGCAATCACTGTGGGCTTTATTTTGTTCCGTTCTTCAGTAAATGAGATTTAAATTTACCATCGTTAACAAGAAACCGTTAAGGTAAAAACCAAAAACAATTTGTTGAAGTCTTCCTATACAGCAAAACTATAAAACACTTAATATCTCAGTTTCTATTCAATACTGTTCGACCAAACTTTGCCAGACAGTAGATAGGTATGGAAGGTATATTTAGATAAAAATAAAAATATGCAATTCTGTGCAAGGGTAAAAGTTGGGAGCCGCACGTAAATTTGAAGACTGAAACTGGCCGTTTAAACTTCATGAAACTCGGTGGGAAGGTAGCCCTCGTCCCTCTGCGTATTCTTGTT
>JAHWFP010180997.1:31106-57612 GCA_023313725.1 Lithobius niger | reverse complement strand
TGTATTGTATTGTACTGGCTAGGTCAATACACGATTTAACATATCACAACCAATCATCGTACTGAGGCTCACACAGTAATGCCACACTTTTTTTTTGGCAAATGGTATGCAATTTTCATCTGGCAATCTATTAGAATAATTAATTTCCACTTTTGCCCAATTAGCTTTTTTAAAATGTCAATTTTACACACACAATATGCCATATCTTTTTTTTGTTTTAATCAATGTTTTGCATGTAAATATCAGAATTGGGATTTTCCCCTCCGTATAGAACCTTTAATTTTAGCTGGATTCTAACATTTGGATTTAGTCAGTAAATTTAAGTCAAGTTGCCATGTATCAAATTCCATGAAAATCTGTGCAGCCGTTCAGTTAGAAATTCCTATTATCTATATATCACAATTGGCGTGTGCACAATACAAGCAGATAAGGTCCTGTGTCGAGAGGGTGGGAGGGACAGCAGAGCAAGTCCTTGAGTGCGCTCAGAGTAGGAGAAGCCTCATGTTAAGACGAGCAGATGGCCAAAAGTTTTACGCTTTATATCAGAATGGAACAAAAAAAACATGGTTTTAATTAAAATAAATTAGTTATTTATCATAGGGAAAGCCCCTAAAACGTAATTGTCGCGCGGTGCTTTAAACCATAGCTTCTCAACGAGCCCTTCCACACACGCGCATGAAAGTTCTATCTGTAGTTCATTTTTCTCTTACCACTACAATCACAGGAAGGGTACTTGGTTGGGGGGGGGGGGGGCCTCATTTTGCCAACTGGTTTAAAAAATGACAGTAGTACTTCTAGTAAAGTACTTTGGGGGAGGTCTGACAAACTCAGCTAGGGGGTCTGGGGAAGCGCTGTAAGCTTTCCCAGCGGGGGTCCAGGGCAGAGCCCCGTATGGTGAGGCTTTTTACACTAATTTAGTGCGTTTTTGGCCTCTAGTGAACACAGAAGCAACAAACTGTCAAGCAAATTTTGGTGATTTTCTTTATTCATTCTAAGGGATGGCAGGTTTCGTAAAAATTTTATTGTGACCTATCATGTTTTTTTCAGATATTTTTTTTTCCAAATTAAATTAAACCGAGTTCAGTTTAAAATTATACAAATAGGCCAGCTGTCCATTGACGATTGTGGGGTTGGCTTAATTGTACATTTTGGAACTTTAGGCTATAATGAATGACGATGACTCCTGTGTACGAGCATGGGCAACAGGGGAGGGGTTTGGTGAGGCAGAAAATTGTGGTTCCGGAGGCAGAAAATTTTTTTTTAAATAGACTATGAAAAGGTGAAAAATTATGAAATATTTTTCTCAGTTTTATCCGAAACAACTAGGCCTAGAGATATAATTCTAAAAAAAAATTTCACATTTTCAAACAAAAACATGCTCCAGTTTTTTAAAAAATGGGAGTGTCGAAAAACAAAAGAAATGGCGAGATCTTTTACTTCAGTTTTGTCCAAAACAACTTGAGGTATTAATGGAGAAAAGCTTCCACATTTGAAATCAACATGCTACAATTTAATTTTTTTTCCATTGATTCAGGGAATCTTGGGGACCGGTCCCATTATTTATCCCCATTCCCCCCCCCCCCCCCCCCCCGGGCAATAAAAAGGTTACCACCAAATTTTCGATGTCCCCCCTCCTCCTTCCAAGACCTGAAAAAAATTTGATTTCCCCCTACTCTAAGGTCCAAAAATAATGTGAACCCCCCCAACAAAAATGTTCCTTACACCAATCTTTCGTTGATTTGTACAATAAGTATGACGAACACACTGTTTGCTTGTATGTCCACATCCGTAACATAGTCAGCACCTGAAATACAGAAGAAGCCAAGAAACCAGGTGCCAAGGCTTTCTACAAAGTGTTTTGTAAAACCTGTATTGCAGTAATAGTATTACTAGCTTCAAAACCTTGTAAACACTTACAGCCTGGGGGGGGGGGGGGGGGTTTGCCCCCCAGAAGCTGAGCAGTTTTTGGAAATTTTGACGGCATTTTTGAGGTCCAAAAATGACTTTTTCCTCCAGTTGGTCAGTGTATTTTTGACCACCACCCCCTTTTGAGGTGACCTGGAAACTTTGACCCCCCCCCCTTGACAGCGTCCAAAAACTTCATGATCCCCCTCCCCCATTTCCTCTGGGTATATATAATTATCGATCCCTTAGGGTAATTTTTGCCCTGATTTCGTGGCCTTTGGGTAGCTTTGCCCTTTAATATGGGACCTTCGAAATTATTTAAAATTTTTAACAAGTTTGATTTTGAAAATGTAGTTGTTTCTGCATTAATACAAATTCAAATTTAGTGGCGATACTAGGTTAACAAAAAAAAGGACAAAAGAAAATAAAACGGCTAATTCAATTTTTCCTACCCGGTTTTTGACTTTGCCACCTGTACCCAGTTTTCATGAATTATGGCTTTAGTTCACGTTTCTGTTTTAACTAAAACCAACTTCAGACAGCGATAACTTGGCAGAAGTCCTTACTAAGTTTTGTTTTATGCAAAGATTGTTAATATTTCTGCTTTATCTAAGAAAAATTTTAAATCCTGGCAGTGATGTTGTGTTTTGGTATATTAATACATCAGTAATTTTCTACCCTCCTAAAATAACAGTTACGAGTTGCTCCACGCTGAAACCCCTTCTGAGCGACACTAACAGAAGAAGAACTATAAGAAATAAAATAGCCAACTCAGTTTATAGTTTAGCCAACTGTGTACAATTTTCGCGAAGTTAATGGTTATCACGACTTTAAACTCGGTGGGGATACAGTTTAGTTTTTTTTGTTTTTATTTTCTACAGTATCTACGATACTTTTAAGTCATGGTGGTGACATAGCTAAAAAACGGCCAAGTCAATTTTCAATTTCGCCAACTACACAAATTTTTGCGGAACTTCTTTTTTCCCCACTCGTTACAGCCAACTATGAGCTCACATACTCTTACCAGTCTCGTGGATATGAGGAGAGCTGCAGGGAAGCAGCGTTTCAGTTACTCCCACGGTACACAGAAGTATTGCGAAAACTGATGAAAAAAAATGTATTTTAAACTTTACTTTCAAACTGAACGAATGATGATGATAATTAACCAGTACTCGTGGAAACGGGAATTTGCAGTGCAAATTTATCTTGAGGTTGACAACTCGAATTTGCCAACTGTGTCTCTTGGTTGGGAAGTCACTACGGCCCTGACCGTGGTGTCTGGCCACTGCCACTTTTGGAGGGAGTTTGAGATACCATTACCGTTTAAGACCAGAATTCAAACAATATGGGTAGTTAAAACGCAAGGACAAAGTAAAACAAACGAATTATCGATAATAAATAAATAAATAAAACATTCCTTTGCCACCGATTGTTGCTTGTTTAATCGTAAGGGTCCCTAGATACCTCGACGCTTCAGTTCTTATTTGCGGTTTCTGATATTGTACGTTTACCCGCAGAGCGCGCGAGCGAGGCATGCAATTTAGAAAAAAAATTGCCATCATTTTCGTGAATAGCGAACTTGATTTACTCATTACACCAATGTGGATAGTACATCATTCCATGTATCAGGTAGATATTGGACGAGCCGTTGTGGGAGTGGTTACCCAATCGCAATACCAAAACGCTTCTTATTCCATTGAAGACTTTAAAAGAGCATTAAATTATTTATAGGCTTGCCACACAAAGGAACGAACGAACTGGTCTAGTTACGTTTTATGGAAATTGGCTGGAAGTTTTCTATCCGGCAAATAGTACAGTTTATGTAAAATAATGTTGCAGCGAACACGCCCTTCTTTGCAAACACCGGCACAAGTGTCCGCTTCGTTAATAAGCAGTTATGCCGAGTCCTGCTGAGTAGTTCTTGTTAGCTCAAGAATGTGTATGTGTGCTTACTCTGGCCTATTCTTTCACCTTTTAACCAATGCTTTCAAAAAGAAAAGAACAGCCATTTTCTCCTTCACAGTCTGTGCGCAAATCTTTTTCTGAAGGCAAACAAAATTTACAAAACCAATCTTGTTATCGTATAGAAAAATGTTACACTGTAGGCCTACTGGGTGTATCATTGAAGATTGTTGTTCAGTTCTATGTTCCTTCAGTTTTATAAATATGGTCTAAGAAATAGCTTGAAATTCAATATTTACGCACATCACATGATCAACTGCATCACATTGAATTGTGGGATTTTGTGTGAACACACATGCAAAAAGTGTAAAAAGGCTATCCATTAAAAACTACTACTATAATAAAAACTCTTGACACACTTTATTCCATTAAAAATATCACATTGAAATGACAAAATTAGTAGCTTTTTATTGCTGGAGGCTCAACTTTTAACAAATGTTCAACTGGTAGAAAATATGTTGTCAATCACAAAATACCGGCAACCGGCGTTTACAGTGGTTTGAAAACGACTTAACTTCATAACTCTGGTTGTGTGTGTTTTTATGAAGTTATGTTGTCAATCTTGATTTCATTGCCAGCCTAACTAAACATTGCTTAATTACATTGTCATGATGTAGCTGTGGAAAGAGCATTATGCAATTTCAAACGAATATAAACAAGAATTTTCATAAAGAAATACGTAAACTGCTTATGCAAAAAATCGCAACATTATTATTTTCATAGACCAAAGACAAAGCTCTCTATTGGGCTCATTGTACATTACATTATAGTTTACGTTAGGCACATACTCGATATCCTTAAGATATTGATTCCAAATGGCTCCAACACTTTCCTAAATACAGAGACAGTTGATTTTAGAGCGCGGAAATGTGTTAAAACGACTTAAAACAGTAGATTTGTAGCACCACATTCCGTACATCTATACGGTGTTTGCATTCGCTCGTAGGACCAGGCAGGGCACCTTTTTTTTTCGTAAACAGTTCCGATAGGCGGGTTGTTATTGTCAGTTTCGTGTGGTGTGGTGTGGTGATGTGTGGTTTTGTTGTTATTGTCAGTTAGGTTAGGTAAGTTTGGGGTTTGGCATTTCATACTGAGGTAGTTAACTGGTTGGGGTTTGGCATTTCATACTGGGGCAGTTAATTGGTTAGGTCATGTTAATGATTATTCAACAAGTTTACGCAATTTGGGACCATTTTGTAGTGCCTTCCGTGAAAATTAAAGGTAGGTTTTTTGGTTATGTTAATGACTATTTAACGCAATTTGGGATCAATTTGTAGTGCCTTCCGTGAAAATTAAAGGTAGGTTTTTTTTCTCTTTTTTTCGAATTTCGGGCCATGTGCTTAAAGGGAACATGGGAAGAAAACGGGCTTTCGTGCAATTTTTTTTTTTTCAATGGACTAAAAATTACCTGCTGAGTAATGTTTTCCTCTTCCATTTTTGGGGCAAACGCATCGTTTGGCCGTTGTGAAGGTCCAAAAGCACCGCGCTGCGCCGGAAAGCATGAAACTGGACGAAAGTCCGGCAAGTGAAATGCCAAACCCCAAAGAGTTCATTACATCAAGTAAAATGCCGAAGCCGGTTCCTAACCTAACCGACAATAACAACAAAACCACACGAAACTGACAATAACCCACCTATTTGAACTGTTAACAGGAAAAAAATATCAGCTGGGAACATAGGAATCAAACGGTCTCTCGTTCGTCAGCGCAAAGAGTGCGGCTTTCACTAATTTCTGACGGCCAAACGAAGCCTTTGCCCCAAAAATTTTACGGGCCAATATTGTTCAGTTGATCATTTTACGTCATTCTAGCCCAACGAGAGATCAATTGGTGAGGAGCCCTTATTCTTCCTACAAGCCGCGTTAAAGTAAACTTGTTCCCTCTGTTTTTTTATTTTACTATCGAAAGTGAACGTGGAATGAATTTATAATTCTGCCTTTATTCCGTTAGCTACGCACCTAGTATGCACTATCCCGTTGCCTCACACTAGGGATGTGCGATACTCGAAAAATTCGAGCCGAGCCGAGTATGAAAGTTGTACTCGAACTCGGCTCGCTGCTCGCGTCCGTACTCGAAAAACTCGAATCCGGCGAAAATGCGATAACTTCGTCAATTTTTGACCGATTTTGACATTCCAATATACCAAATCGAACGTCTCGATGAGAGCTTTCCAGTGGTGCAGATTAAAAGTCAATAGCTGAAACCATTTTGAAGTTATTTCTTAAAAACTGGAAAGCCATGACCCACACAGTCAATTAAGCACCATCTTTGTTCCTATTAGCTTAACAAATTAAAGGGAAACTTGCATACAAAATATTTCCATCAAATACTCGAACTCGGCTCGATACTCGATTCTTCTGTTGCATACTCGGCTCGGCTCGACTCGAATTAAAATTGTTCTACTCGCACATCCCTACCTCACACGTTTGTCGAATTGATCTACAACCAACTGTTACACTAAATAATCGATTATAGAATAATTACCTGATTAGCAGGAGCCACATAATTACCCGAATTGCCAATACACGTAGAATCCCAGGACAGCCTTCCCGGCGAACCGTAAAGTAGCCGCCATTTTTTTTTCAGTGGTTTGTCAATAGCCCAACAACAGATAGAATTCCATTTTCCGTGCATGTTGTCAAAACCTGAAATAAGCTGGGCCAGTTCCGGTTCAACTTTTTTTTCATACAAAAACATAATTGGTAAAAATTTTTAGTCAAGGACCTACAACACTACAACCCTTCATATGCAAACGATTTAACCATAAACATTTCAACAGTAACATCTACATTTGCTGGCACGTCTTCTAATCAAAATCATGAAAAATCGACTAATATTTCAGTCACTTCTGGCCAAAGGCTAAAAGTGATAGGCATGACCCGTTCAAATAAACGACTGGAGTGGGACATGACATCATTTAACAATAGCTCACGACACAAGCCCCTTTTTCTCCCCGACTGTATTTCAATAACTGCTTTATGCATTATATGCATAAACAGTTAAAAACAAACGTGTTACTATGACTGTGGTGGTATTTGAAAGTCAGATTTTTGAAATATCAAAATCCAGTTGACACCACGGACAACATTTTTAAAAATGTGATACTCAAAATTATTTAGTATGGTTTCGATTTCCATGGATTTAAATGAATTTCGACATATTAACGTTAAAATTGTATTAAAGATTTGAGTGTCACACACCACTGCAAATGAAAATAACTTACATAATCACACTGTTCTTCTTAGTGGAAAATATAACAGTTTCCATCTTTTAACATTGACAGTTTGACAAACACAAGACTAAAACAATGTTGTAACCAACCAATATAAATTAACAAAGTGTTGTGTCAAGAAGGACCAACGTCTTGTCTTGATATGTCAGTTAAAGGATCTGCAGTTTTTCCAGCAATTATGAGGTGTACTATGTCCATGGTTTTACACTTCTGCTTTAGAAATCCGTACTGGTACCAATGAAGCTGGAATACAATTTTTTATGTTGAGATGCTTTCATTCATTCAGTGACAAACACACAGCAGGTTCATATTGTAAGCAGTGCATCCTTTGAACTTGAAAACGCTATGGTTATTTCTAAAGCTACACTGATTCTGGTACACCTTAAAAATTACATACCGGTAATAGCAGTAACAGTTGATGAATTTGGGTAATCAAGGGCACCATTTAAATTGGTTTTTTGTTGTTGTTTCAAAAGCTGTCCAAAAGTACATCCTGGCTGATTTTTGAAATTTGAGTAATTTAGCAAAAAAATAAAAATGGATATTACTGCTCTACTCTGCCCTTACATTTGACACACAATAGTGCAGCTCGTTATCACACCACACACATACCAGCCACACATTTTTCACATACTACAAATGTAATGCACTTATTCACTACTGCTGATTGGCACACGTAAAACTACAAAATGAAAGTTTTCACAGATTATAAGGAATTTTATTTTCAGGAAGCCTTACCGTTGCTCTCCATGCTTTGGCACGTTTGCATTAATAGAAATCAAACTGTTCTAATATTATTGGGTTGGCTTAATGCATTTAAGAATTAATGATCTGCCAATTACCGATTTTTCGGCACTTTTACTTTGGTTTTCGATCAGATCGACTCAACGAGATGCACGCAACACCAAAATAGTTCGTTTACTTCAAACCAGCGAATTTTTGAAAACTGCTACAGGTTTTCTTCCTCAAGCTAAGGATATGAGACTGCCACGCACTACCAGTCAAGATTTTACTCCAATCGTCTGCTTCATTCGAATTCGCAGTGGGCCTTGCATCAGCTCTCTTGGTTGTCGTTTTCACTTTCACTTCCCGTGCGGAATGAATTGTTTTCCACAGTGCAAATCGATTCCACTGTGCAAAGCAGTGGAAAACGATTCATTCCACACACAAAGAGAAAGTGAAAACGACAACCAATAGAGCTGATGCAAGGCCCATTGCGAAACAAGTAGAAGTGTGGGAAATTCGAATGAAGCAGACGGAGTATAATCTTGACCGGTGGTGCCTGGTTTGAGGTAAACTGGAACTATTTTGATGTTGCATAGATCTTAGTAAGTCAAAATTTAACGACCTGTGAATAGGATCACATAAAAGGTGTTCCCCACAACATTACCTTGCACTTTAAACAATAATGCAAGATAACTAGTTACAAGTTGTGTTAAATCACATCTGCTATCGATTAAACACGCAAGACTTCCTAAATAAATGTAGTATAAGTGATCTGAGCAACGATTTAAGAAAACAAACCGATAAACCTACATTACTTTTAAAACATTCTACATTCCAAGAGTTGGTATTACCTACTGAAGAGGAGTGAGCGAAGAACTGTAGCGAATATTTTGAGGCATTCTTAAGAATGAAAAAGGTATCAAGCCTAGGCTAATGAAAGCGAGTTTTGACAGCCCAGGAATCAAATGTGTCACAGATGAGCGAAAAGCCGAAAAAAGGAGCCAGCAAGCATTAATAACACGAGGGAATGTGTGTGTTGTATGCCATGTGGTGACTGCGACGAGGTTTACATCAGAGAAATGGAGTACGGAATCAAATTAGGCAGCATATGGCAGATACCAGAAATTGCAAAAATAACAACAGCATCGCAGAACACCACAAAAATGCAAAACATAAAATAGCATGGGAGAATTCCAAAACTTTCACAGTTTCCAACACAGACAGGGACAAACATCCAAGAAACCATGAATCCTTAGCTTTTCAATACCGAAAATTCGGTCGACTCAGCATTTCTACTTTGGTTCAAGATCTTCAAAGGTTTTCCCCTCGAAACTTGCGAATTTTCGACAACCTTTGCTGGTTGTCTTCGTCAGGCAGTTAAGCCACCGGCACCCACACTCACAATCCTTCCAAACCCAACGAACTTCCAAACTCAAAACTCCCTCCTCTTCACATCACAGTAGGCCTTGATCCAGCATTCCAGGCTCGTGTTGGCACTGCTCAAAGTCGATGTTTCTTCATCTGTTTCTTTCTCTGTAGTTGGTGGTGCGGGGAGGAATTTCTTCCAGCTTGCTTCCAGTTTAGTTTTGAATTGAGGTGTCACCATGTTACAAATCGTTTTATAAGCTGGTTCTTGTGTGTTCAGTAGTTTTATTGACATGCCTCTCATCGGGGACCACAAATCCGAGTTGTTGGCGATCATGAATGGAGAAATGAGGGGGATCCGGAGCCGACTGCTGAAAGTGACGGAAGGCAGTGGGTGGTTTGAAAGAGCGAAAGAAAAGTATTTAGCCCTTGGGTACCCTACTAGAGCCGTGAATGAAGCTATTCAGAAAGCCAAAACCTGGAAAGACCCCTTGCGCCAAATGAAGCCGAAAGACCCACCCAATGAGAGCCCTGGCCAAAGTAGGGATAACCTGTTTTTTCCGCAATCCCCAAAACATCAGAAAACTGCTTGGGAGTAAGATTTTGAAGCAAGAAGAAAAGCCAAACTCCACCACTGGCGAACTTATGGCCAATAACACTGGAGAGCAAGAAGAGGCGGAAGATACGAGACAACACCACCAACACCAGTACCAAACCAGGTCGAGGACGGTAAGAGCCCGAGAGACGAATGAAGATGAAGATCGGCAACCAAAACAGGAAAGCACGAGAGGAGGGGTGGAAGAAAACGCAGACTTCGATGTAGAAAGACTACGCAGTACCACCAGGGTAGGCTATTGGATCCCATGTGGGGGGTGCCCAAGAGGGTACATTGGAGAGACAAATCATCGAATTTGAGTTAAGAGTTAACCCTTTAAGGACTGCATTTGCGCTACGGCCTCGTAACGGGCTTGTAGGAAAAAAATTCATAGCTTCTCACCTACTTGAAGTAAGGGAATGAAACCTGTGTCATTTTTTTACCTAATGATCTGGCCTTCATATCCCATTTTTAGTTTTACTATAATTGGTTGGAAGTTTTCGATCTGACCTGTAGAAGAGCTGTAAACAATTATTAAACAGCGGGCGCATTTGGGCGCACCTGTCCTTAAAGGGTTAAGGAGCACTGGAAAGCCACCCTTGAAGAAGACAAAAGTAATGCAGTGGCCATGCATTGCAAGAAATCTAAACACCAGCTTGACTGGGAGCAGACTAAAATCATGCTCAAGACGGATTCCAGAAAGGGGGCTCACCTCCGTGCCTTAGAATCAATGGCCATTCAGCAGTGTACAGGCATGTCAATAAAACTACTGAACACACAAGAACCAGATAACGATTTGTAACATGGCGACACCTCAATTCAAAACTAGACTGGAAGCAAGCTGGAAGAAATTTCTCCCCGCACCACCAACTACGGAGGAAAAAACAGATGAAGAAACATCGACTTTGAGCAGTGCCAACACCAGCCTGGAACGCTGACTCAAGGCCTACTGTGATGTGAAGAGGAGGGAGTTTTGAATTTGGAAGTTCGTTGGGTTTGGAAGGATTGTGAGTGTGGGTGCCGGAGGCTTAACTGCCTGACGAAACCAACCAGTAAAGGTTGTCGAAAATTCCCAAGTTTTGAGGGGAAAACCTTTGAAGATCTTCAACTTTTGGTTTTGCGTGATCAAACTTTGAGTATAAATCCTTAGCTTATGCCTGATAACAGACTTGTTGCTGCGGTTATGAGATCTTCGGTGGGAGGGGTTGGTCGGCTGCAAGATCGATATCTTAGTACTTTAGATGAGCTCATGCTCAATACTGCAGACTTGGGTGTCTCCTCAAGGACAGATCCCAAAAGCTACTTGGATTGGTTCACTAGGAACTATTACAGTTTACTCTGATTTTCTCCAGTCAAATGTCTCTTGTACTGTGTTTGGATTTTTTTGTGCTGTCACACATCCTCAACTGGATGAAATAAATATTATTAATATTATTATTATTATTATAAATGAAACCAACGAAATTTGATGAAATTGCAAGGACCAGCCACTACCTCTATTCGCTTCCTGATGCATGACGAGCTCTCTGTTGAAGTCACGAGACGAGCTGCCAAATGCAGAAGGCCACAGAGCACAACACATTTTAATGTTTTTGGGCTCTCTTCTGGTTGTTACGGTTGGCTCCCGCTGTAATGCTGCATTGTTCTGGGTATTCCCCCCTCATTCTTCATGTGCCTCGTCCACTGTCTTAGTGTTCCTTAACATTACAGTATTACTTTTTTGTGTCTATTTATTTAGGGCTTTTACTGCGTAGTTGTCAAGTTTTTGTTTTAATCAACTTTTTATTAATTCTTGCCATTAATAAATGACCTCTGCCTTTTTCTTTCAGTGCATTTTGTTGTTATGGTAACGACTCTTAACTTTTGGCTCTGTGTTACTCATGAATTTGGGCAGTGCAGTTTAAATTCATTGTTTTGCTGCCGCATGGTCTGTTGCATGCCAGCAGTCATCTCTAGTGGATGATGAGAAATTGTGTGGTTTGCTGGCATGGTTTCCTTGGGATGTCGAATGTCGTGCTCCGTGCCTTGTTAGAAGTGCAGCAGGTGTTGGCTTCGTCAGACAATGTTAAGTTGCAGTTTACCTGTTTTTTTTTTGGTTACCATGCAGTCATGGTTTCAAGCATTTGCAATTAGAAAAGCTATTATTTGGTTCAACTTCTGGCAATTGGAGTCCGTTAGTAGTTCCAGCTATTGTGTACAACGTTTTCAACCTAGTACTGTGTGCAAAGTGTGATGAATTTATCTCACCTTTTTACTTTACTTTTTGCACGTCCATGTCCGAGCGACACCACTTGCATTACTGCCATTTCAACGACTAATAATTATTTGCGTATGTTTGGTTTTAGAGATTAGGACTTCTAAACGACGTTCTTTAGGCCTGCATGCCTAATTCAACCTTACTAAGTTACGTTACGAGTTTCACCATCTACAGGTCTGCGTAACTGCATGAAATGTGTCTGCCTGATGATTAGTTACTGATTGAGTACGTCTTCGTGAAATCGTTAGTGGTCCACGGTAAATTTCTTCCTTGATGTCTGCATACCACAAAATCCCAAACTGACTGAAACCGGTCAGTTTTCATTTCATTTATTGGGGAGTGGTCAATTTTCATTAAGTCACTGGCATTACCAAGATTTATTTAACTCTTTCCTTCACGTATACGCTTTTATATGCTTCTCCATGAGCTTCTCCATGATTCACATACATGCGCATTTTTACGCGTCACATAATCACACACTTTAAATTACTGAAACTGTTAAGTAATTTAGTTCCATTTTTGAGGTAATGATCCTAAGCCTGGATATTATAGAATTAAAAAGATTTGGTGTGGTGCATTACAGTGAAAAAATTACAGCATAATTTCTAATGAGATGCGTAATTGTGGAGAAACTAGAAATTTTCACTGAGGAAATGGGGTTGAAAGTTCTCGTAAATGTAGGTACAGTTAACATGTTTACTGTTGTTAAAAACACTCACCATCGTATTAAGTACATACTAAAAACATTGTGAGTTCGCGAAGAAAGACTGTGTTTCTTTGAAATTTGTGCGTGTTGTGTAAGTTTGTGAAGTTATTTATAGTATTATACAAATTTATTAGCATTGCCTGACATTAAATGAGCCAAGTTCTTTTAAGCAGTTGTAAGAGTGCATTTCCTGGGTTCAATAACTTTAAGCCCAACTTCCAACATATCTGATCTTTGTGGTTTCCTAGTTCCCCTACCCCATATTCATCCCTTAAGGGAGTCTAGTACTGATGGCCTTTAATACTACAGTGTAAGCCTGAACATCCCTAGATACTGAATCTTGTATGACTGTCGCAATTTAGCAAGACATAGTGTGATCCGTCCGGGATACTATGTCGTACTTGTTAAAATATGTTATATTGATTTAATGTCCTCCCCCTATTTTTTGCAAATTGACTCCAACAGCCCGTATCTGTTTAGTAGGCGACTCACGGTGCTGGATTATTTACGAAATTATTTTACATCCTAATTTAAGATTAAGAGGAAACAAGGCGATGATTGAAGGGGTAGGAATGCACCGTCCGTCATAAACTAAATATACACAGTTTCCTTCGTTACAGTGGGTTACATGCATCATTACGGACCCTTACTTTCTGCGATTTTGCGAAATCGCAAAATTTGCAATTTGTTTACTAATAAGAATTTTGACCCCATTTTTCAATTAGGGATGTATACACTGTTTGCTGAACCAAAGATGCCCAAATAAATAAATTATGACTTACTTTTCATCAAAATTTTATGAACTTTGCAGTAAAATAAGGTTAACGGCAGCTGTTTTGAAGTGAAAAGTGGAATATAAATTTTTAAATCTTTATCCATATTGTACACCACTTACGAGACCTATTTTAAGCCATTTTCTGTCAATAATTTTGTTAGGATTTTTTTTTGTTGTTAAAAAATTCAGCAAATTTTGCAACATGTTACGTCGCAAAAATTACCTTTTCCCACCGCACATTTTAAAAATTCTCGAACAAATGTTATCGCAAAATTTTGCTTAAAAATATCGCGGAAAGTACGGGTCCATATGCATCATCGTGTGGAAACTTGGATTGAATTTCGGGGATCCGAGGACGCAGACCAAAGACTTAAAAGTTAAAAACCATCACCTCTATGAAAGTCAATGTGTAAAATAACTGAAAAATTATTCAAATTGGATGCAAGTACACAGAATATCATTTAATAGGCTAATTTACACCTAAATACCTAGTTCAACCTAACTGCTTCATACCTCTTGCTTGTCTACTTGAAAATTCTTTTTTGAAAATTTGACGAAAGAACCAGCCACGGTCACGCCATAATACACACATATGGCTTCCGTTTGCAAGTCATTTTCCATCAATAAAAGACGGGTTAAATCTTTCATTGGGTATTTTATAACTGGACTGCTATATGCCATACTCATTATTAGGAGGGTATACCTGTAAAAATACAAAATCATGTTCGGGTAATCAATGGTGGATTTAAGGCAAAAGGCCCAGGTGGGCAAACCCCTAAGACCCAATTTTGCCATTCAAATTTCACCCCTAACTGCCCCCCCGCCCCGTCCACAAAAAACTGACGACTCAACATTTTTAAGTCCAACTTTTCTAGTTAGCACTCTGCAGAACCAGGAGGGACAGAAATTTTCCGTTTCAATGGCTTTTATTTCTGTCCTCTCCTGGTTCTGAGGGGTGCTAACTAGAAAAGTTGGACTTAAAAATGTTGAGTCGTCAGTTTTTTGTGGACCACCCTGTATAGCAATCATTAAAAAGTTTCCTTTTTACCGAGAAGGCCTGAAGGACCTTTAAGTGGAACCCCCTTCCCAACACAATTAATTTTGCCTCTGCAGGAATAATTAATTATGTCTACAAAAGAAACGATTTTTTACATTTTTGAAGCTGCTGCTACACTTCTTTCTCAATAAACGACATCAACAACGATGCTCTTTTGTTGGACCCAGTGTCGAATTTCTAAATAGACCGAGGAGATCTATTTTTTTAGGGATTGTTTTAATGACCCCTATCGCATATGTGCGATGGCCTATTGCTTGCTTTGCTTCAAGCAAGAAAAGTTGTACTAAAGTTTGTAAGAATGTATGAGTCAGAATCCAGCTATCCCCTCGGTAGTAGTACACTTTCTATAAGCAAAGTCCTATTCAAGTATTCCTCCCATTGTGCTTAAAGAAGACCGTTAATTGTACCAAGAACTGCTTGCAGTTGTAGTTGGCAGTAACATGCCATTAAAAGTATCTTATTTTTCCGCACCACTATAGATGTCAATGGTAGGCTACTGCTGTTACTAAATTCCGAGTTCTACCCAATTGTGAAAAATGATAAAAGACGTGAGATGAGGGAAGGGAGCTCGAACATTTTGTGAGTCCTGGTTTGGGGGGAAGGTGGGAGTTAGCAGCATTCTAAGAAGGGTGGTCGACATAGTGGCCGGCCTATAGAAGGCAAAATGCTAAATCCCACTCTCGTTGGACCCACGAAGCATGTCGGCAATGTGACTGTACTCACCTCGATGGCGTGCGATTAGGCTGCTTTGATGGCAAGTCGGGTTTATTTGTTGACAGACAAATGATTTATCATGGCCATTAATAACAATATTCCGCAGGAACAAATTGTTATATTCCACGGCAAATTTACAAAGCTTATGCTGAGAAAAAAAAGGCATTTTTTTGGTGTACATTGAAAAACAACCTAATTTCATGTCAAAATAAAAATTGTTGCTTGTTCACGATAGTTTGTGTAAATTTAACACTTTAGATTTGACAGAAAAATTGAAATTTAGGAATATTTTCTAAATGTTAAAAAAAACTACCAAATCTGCTAAATACCACGAGTGTTTGTAATTTCCGCGAAAATTGTTACTTTCCGCAGTTTTACAAATTGTCCCACATAAGATAAAGTTGCATCAACACCAAGAAAAATTTTAAGCTAACAACAATTACCGTTCATTCCGCAATTTTTTTGAAAATAGTGGCATCGCTTAAAACCGTAAGTCATTCTCACAAAGTTACTGAATACTGAACTATATCAGGCAATTTTTTTCTTGATGGTGATACGGTGGTTAGTTCACTCTATCCAACAATTTTCTTCAGGCTGCTTTTGAAAGTATTTAACGCTTTGGTTTACATAGTTTGCTCTGTGATTCTCGTTTGAAATTAGCCGTGCACGTGGCTTTCGGTATTTGTCAGGGAACTTGTTCCAACGTTGCACAAGCCTCTCGCTAAGGTTTTCAGGGACAAGGTACTGGATTATTAAGTTAGCAGCACCTTGGACATTCATCAGCAGAGCACTGCATTGGTTGTGGGTTTTAATAACCAGCAATTCCAGACCTTGCAGGTGTCGATTTCTTGCAGAATTGGTTCGATAAAGAATGGTGGTATTTGCCCAATTAATCTGATGACGTGCCTCCTCTCCATATGGTGTACTGCAATGCATCTTTCTTCCTTTTCACTTCTCATTATCAGCCATGTGTTGCCTTACTTGGTTTCGTGCTCCCTTTCTCGTTTCCCCCCAATATAGATAGCATCACACTCACCACATGGTACATGGTAAACTCCTTCCAAAGTGTTAATAGCGGTTTTCAGGGCTGCTTCTTCGTCTCGCTGTTGCTATCCAGTCACTCTAGGGCCATCAGTACTTGGCTTGTTGGCCATCTGTACTTGGCTTCTGTACTCGGCTTGTTGGATCTTGCCGCTGTCTGCTGAAGTTTCACTTTTAATATCCTTCCGGTTGTTTAGAAAAGATAATTCCCCTCTACCTCAAGATTCTCTGAAATTTCTCGCTCGTGCCCTCAAGGAACGCATTTCCTACCCGTATTTCAAGCCAAGAGCACTCATAGCTTGATCTACTGCTATCCTCCTTCCGGGCCCATTCTTCTCTCCCCCTACTGCATTTTTTATGAGCCTATTCAGAAGTGCGCCTGGACCAGGGGTAAGAATCGTGTACCTCGAGGAAAAGAGCAAGAAAGTTCGGAGAATCTTAAGAAACAAGGAATTGTGCTTGTGGAATCGACTCGTTTCTAAAGAAAACGAATGGTACTAAAGCGAACCTTCAGCAACGGTGGGCCCTAGAGTAAGAGAACAGCAACGGTGAGACGAAGAAGCCGTGAAACCCATTATTAACAACTGGGAAGGAGTTTATCGTTAACCACGTAGTAACTGCAAAGTCATCTATATTGGAGAAATGAGAAAGGGAGTAAGAAACACAGTAAGGCAACACATGGCTGACATGAGAAGTGAAATCACTACATCGGATTGGGTAAATACCACCAGTTTATCAAATCCAATTCAGCAAGTGATCAACAACTACGAGGGCTGGAATCGCTGGCCATTCAAACCCACAACCATTGCAACGCTCTGCTGATGAATACCCAAGGCCCTGCTAGTACTAACCCAATAATCCAGCACCTTGTCCATGAACAAGGACCGAGGTTTTACACAATACCACGATCGTGGATAATTATCATCTTTCCAAAAACGTTCAATAACACATTTTGTCTAAGAGTAAAACGTTGGTTACAGAGTCTAGGTTCCATTTTGTATCGTGGAATTTCGTGGAATTAAAGGTTTGCCGTGGAAATTGTCGCATTTCATGGAATTCCGCTTAATTTGAGGTATATTTAAGGTTTTTCAGCAGTAATTAATAAAAAAATTAAGATTTACGAATCATTTTTTTAAACGCCTGTTCAAATACACATGAAAGGAACGCTGACAGGAGCGCTCTAGTGGTTTCGTATCTTATACTTCAGGTTCCGTTTTCACACGCGTGCGTTCTGAAGTCACTGCTGTCTTCTAGCTACTTCGCTGTTGTCCCCGCTCGAGGAATTAGGTGATTTTATTGTGTAATTTTGCATTTTGTCCATCGCGGATCGTGTCGTGGAAAATGAAAATTTTATGAAAATTCCGTCCTTGTCCATGAAGACCTTCGCTAGAGGCTTATGTAACGTACGAACGAGCTTCCAGACAAATACCGAAGGCCACATGCGCAACTAATTTCAAACGAGAATCACAGATCAGACAATATAAACCAAAGCATTAATAACTTTCAAAGCATCCTGAAGAAGATTGTCGTATGAAGTGAGCTAACAACCAGCTCACGACGAAGGACCATCGAAACTTCACCTGATACAGTTCAGTATTCAGTAACTGTATGAGAATCCGCATTTCAAGTAACTTCAGTCGAATTTTTCCTGTTTGTTGTGTTCGATTGTGATAATGGTAGCATTTTCAAAATTTGGTAGATGACCTTGGTCTGTGTGGTGCTACAAGTCCATTGTTGGTGTCATATTGATCTACTGTATCCTGGAGCTGTTAGACACGTTTTGTGAGTAGTTCTCCGATAAGTTGAAACTGCGCTTTGTGCACTTAATATTGTATACAGTGTTGAGGTTTTAAAATTATTGCATTGTCTATCTGAAAAGCATGGCTTGGTTGATGAAATTTGTGGAATAGTGACTTTTATTAAAACGTTTTTTTTTTTAATTGTTTGGACGGTGATTTCACCATACTGGATAGCCTTAAAGTTGAAAACGAAACCTTATTCGAAACTAATCCAGGCGAACATGCACACACAAGAACTTGGAGCCATTAAATCGCGATCCAAAATATGAAAATAAAAGTACAACAAAAACCAGTACCCATAAATTTAATCAACCAAGCCATTCAATCCACCAGCAACCAAACAGAAACTGGCGAAAACAAGCCATGATGCTCCATTCCATACAATTGACCCACCGTACCACGAAATCCATTGCAAACTCAAAGAAAAATGCTACAAAGGGTACTCCAGCACACTGCCACCTATAAAATGCCTATGCATCCCAAAAAACCAACGCAACAAGTTTCAAACCCTCAACGCAGCAAACAACATCAAGTGCACAAAGTGCAATGCCAACCATAGCCGAATCTTCTCAACTATTTATGAAGTGGCTTAAACAGCACCGAGGCGCAGCAGCTCAATACGTCACCAACAACAGACTTGCAGTTTACCACATAGCCCAAGACCATCAGCAAGATTTTGAAAACACCATTATTATCAAAACAACTTGACTCGCTATCAAAGCAGCATCATTGAGCACCACTGAGATATTACAGTCAACCAACACCACCAAGCATACAATTGCATTGCCGACAAGCTTCCTAGGTCCTACAAATGAGCACTGCAGTGAGCATTGCCGTTGCCGCTACTTACTTAGGAAGAAGAAAAGCAGCCGCTTCAAAAATTGAAAATAACGTTTTTAAACTGGGTGACAGAGCTAACTATCGTTTTCAACATGATTCAGCCCAGGCAGAATACATGTGTTTTCACAAATTTACATAATATTTTGAATGAAATATAAATAACTAACAGGCACAAACGTTACCTATGAATTCTATTCAAATGACGCATAACCGAACATGCTTCTAAAAATGGCAATCGAGAAATGCGACGAAGAGCGCAAACATAATTATGATGTGTCCAAGCTAACGATGTAGTTATTGCAGACTTCACAGAAGACTCAGTCCTACAGTGATTAAAAAAAAAGGAATCCATTAAATTCACGGTAAAACAAACATTTGCGGTGCTTCAGATGTGCCAGTCGTAGTTTCAGTTTCTTTTGAACGAGACTGTAACTTTCTTTATGTCATTTTTACTCAAACTTTACAAACAAAAATGCAAAAAAAAACTGTCACTCACCTTATGTTACTTGGTAACGACAAAGCATATGACAAGGCATCCATAGAGCCCAAATTGTAAAGCAAATATAGTGCTATCATGTTAGGAAAGGCCGAGTGCGAGTCGTCCATTTTGTATAAGACAAGCAGCTGCTTCAGGCATTCTTGAAGGTGAGTGGAATTTATGTGAGGGTCAAATGCTGACAGAGGCATTTCACACAATCTGAAGTATACAAAAAATGGAATGATGTTTAATTGCGAACAAAGAAGTAATCCTATATTTACTTTATTCATTTTTAAATTTTAGAATTTTAGAATTTTAAAAAATTTTATTCATTTAATTTACAATCTGGAGTTCTGGTTCGAAACTGCTCTGCAAATGCCAATAATTTTAGCCCACCACTTTAGCACAGCTGCAGGTGTCGATGCAGGGGACATAGTGGATTACAGGTAGAAAAAAAATCAAGCAATGAAGAATTTGTAAAGTCAAAAAAAAGGAAAAACAAAGAATTTCTTTTGGTAGAAAATAGCCTAGAAAAAATATGAATACACTTTAACTTGAAATAAAACCAATTGTTCACTAAAATTTGGACTGAGACAAAGTTTGCCAATTATAACTTTTAAAATAACAAATAAAACAAAAATAAAATTGCAGGTGCTATTTCAATTATTTAGCAGCTGGTAAATAACTTGAAAAACAAGCGTTAAAAAAAAGTAATGAATCACAAGTCAGAAAATGGGAAGAAAAAGAGGAAAATAAGCAACGTTTCCAAAAAAGTAGAAACTCTACAACCACTGCTGATGCCTAAACTCTAGAACAATCTATTGCCAATGGATACTGACATATGATCCAGCGTTTAGAACTGTGGAAATGAAAGGCAACAGAAAGCTAAAAACTTAAAAACTTTCGTTCGCAGCCTAGCAATTACTGGCGTATCAGCCTCACATCACAAGTTGGCCAAGTCCTTGAGAGGCTGGTGTGCACCCACATGCAGAAAATTTTTGAACAACATGACACTCTCTCCACGTGCCAGCATGGGTTCCGTGAAGGGTAGTCGTGCCTCACAATCTACTGAATTCTCTGAACTACTGGACTAAATGCATTGATGACAGTGACCTTTGTGATGTTATCTTCCTAGACATTAGGAAGGCATTTGACACAGAGGACCACTGCATTCTCATTAACAAGTTCACGACCAAAGGTGTTTACAGGAACCTACTTCGATGGATCACACTTTCTCTCGGATCGCCGTCAGCGTGTCTGTCAAGGGAGCCAGCTCCACATGGCTGCCTGTAACCGGTAGTGTGCCCCAAGACACTGTTTTCCTTATGTTAAGTCAACAACTACTCTGGTGTTGTTACTTCCTTATGCAACCTTCTTGCCAACGACTCGTAAGACCTTTAGGAGGCTTACAGCCAGCGCTGATGTTCTTGTTCTCCAGCGTGACCTGAATGCCATCATATCAATAAACTCTCTTTTAAAGGGCAATTACATCCATTTTGACATGCATGTTTTACTTTTGGATCAGTTAGACAATAACTAAACACAAGAATTGCGGTAAGCATACGTTACGTACGTCTGATACAACAATTTAATTACTGCATTACCAAAATACGATACGGAGACCGCCATTGTTTTGCTGGAAACGCAGAAATTAATGCCGACAGATGTCACTTATCGATTTCAACTCGCAGCCGACTGAGATAACTCTGTTGGCTGTGAGAGCTCAAGCGTCTGACGGCCTTAGCTGGGCACTACTGTCGGACACCTGCTAAGGCCATCGGGTGCTCGAGTTCTCACAGCCAACAGAGCTATCTCAATCGGCTGTGAGTTGAAATCGATAAGTGACACCTTGTCGGCATTAATTTCTGGGCGTTCCAGCAAAACAATGGCGGTCTCCGTATCGTGTTTTGGTGATGCAGTAATTAAATTGTTGTATATCGGACGTATGTAACGTATTCTTACCATAATTCTTGTGTGTAGTTAGTGTGTAAGTGATCGAAAAGTAAAACATGCATGTTAAAATGGATGTAATTGCCCTTTAACATTGGTAAGTGCTCCGCTTGTGCCACAATAATCCTCAGTATACCTACCTTCTCAATAATATTGCTTAAAGCACTACTCAAATCAAATCGCTTGGTGTCCTCAGCGACAGTGCGCACAGTGCATCGCTGCAGTGAAAAAGGCTAACAGTGACTTCGCCCAAATTAAGCATAATTTTTCCTTCCCAATGTTGCGACAATGAGGATGCTTTACACCTCATTAGTCTGTCCACACTTACACTAACTACACTATTGTATCCAGGCAATGGCAGGCATGGTATCCAATCCATTTCTGGTTAAAGACTGCACCGTCATTGAGAAAGCACAAAGGCGTGCCACAAAACTTGCCCCCGGCTTTGTGACCTCCCTTATCAGGAACGACTGGAGGTCATGAATCTGCAAACTCTTGAAAAGTTGAGGCTGAGATGTATCATGCATCAGCTTGATAAGCTCCCCAAAGAGAAGCTCTTTGTCAACCCTCTGAGACAGTCTAGGGGCCATCGCCATAAATTTCACGAACAGTATGCTCGTAACCTGTTACGTGGGTCCTTTATGAACCATCAAGTTATCAATGCCTGGAATGTCCTTGCCTATAAAGTTGCGTGCGCCCCTAGCCCGAACTCTTAACTGGATCGTTATCTGGCAGCTTGAACTTGTCCCTTCCCACTTCACCAGTTTTATGACTCTGGTTGTATATTTTTATTATGTTATATTAAGGGATGTTTCGTGATTACTAATTGCAGATCTGATGAAAGACGATCAAACAATACTGGTCTGCTATATAATTCCAAGCATGCTACTTTACATTAATAACCAATTTTCTTGGAACAAAGTACCTATAGTCTGCGTAAATGTAAAATCGTACAGCTTGCTCGAAAATACATATGGAATCTGGGCCCCAGCACTGCTGAATTGTTATGTCTTGCCGCACTGCACGGAGACGGTCAAAAATAAAATCGTACACTACAATCCATGGAACGTCATCTCGTGGTAAAATACTGAAAAAAAGAAACATGTACTTATTCATACTCGGTTCATAGACAGAAAAAAAAAAAACACTACATCACACGTTGGAAGTATTGCGTTCACCGGTTGCCAGTATTTTCATCCGTTCCGATTAATTTATCTTCTGCAATTGTATATGCAAAGCCATAAAATAAAACTTGCTGTGGATTCCCGCTAAGCTTTTTTCGCAATTTAAGCTTGATAGTCAAATGCCAAGTTAATCCAACATAGTACAGTAACAATTCGAAGCTAATAAATAATTTGAAATTTGCGTATTGCAGTTTTCAAGCATGTCATTTTATTTGTGCAGTCTTAGTAGGATTAACTTGGCATTTACAGTACATTTTGACTTCAAATTACAAAAAACACTTGGAAAACTCTTGTTTTGGGGAGATACTTTTAATACTGTTTTGTAAGGTTCATTATATTTCCTCGCAATTCCTACATGAAAAGATGAACGGACACTTTTTTTTAAAGCTGGTTTGCATGTATCTTAATCTTAATAATGATACCCAGTAAACTCTATCAGTCAGCAATGGAAAAGCAACAATTCTTCATTTTGTAGTATCGTAAGGCCATGCTAAGTTGTCTGGTTTACAGGCGCGTGCGGGTGCCTTAAATCATCACGGGTTAAAATTTCAACTGAATCTTGGTCTACCTGTTAGAAGTAATATTTTCGCCAAATTTTGAACGATTTTGACATACCTCCAATATACCATTTCAACCAGCTCGAAACAAGCTTTGCAATGGCACAAATTTCAAGCCACTATCCAAAATACTAAGAATTCATTAGGCTAAAATTTAAAAAAAAACATTGAATACTAGATGACAAATCACACATCAGCAAAATATTAGAAAGAAGAAAACACTTGACCACAATACCGTGGAAAACCACTTGAATTTTCGGTGAATAAAACGTTCACCATCATTATATAAAAAAATATTATATTTTTTTAGGCTGACTACACGCTCTTTCAGATGGATATAAGTATATCTTTTTTCTGGCTGTAGTTGAGGACGCATTCCTATACCAGGTCGTCTCTGAACCCATCTGTATCATGGCTGAGTACGAGTCCATCCTTGATCTAGTTCTTGTTCACGCTGGAGGGAAATAGATGGAAGGCCGCCTCGCCTGAACGCTTTTATAGAGGGGCTGCGCACACACATGCGCACACCGGGATACACAGCTGGCTGCTCTAAACAACTTTGAATCCTCCAGGGTAAGAATGCATTCTTGGGAAGGAATGCAAAAATTCACAGGTAATGTATATTTCCAAATGGCAACTAGAAACAAAACATTTGGTGGGTTGAAAGGTCATTCTGTCAAATAGTGGCCCATTGACAGACATGACCGATATTGTTCTGAAATAAGTTACACCCTTCAATGTCAGATCGAAAATAAATTCTGAGGTCATCAGCGTAGATTAAAGAGAAGCTTTTGATGTTTATCAGTAATAGCATCAATGAAAACTTAGGAGAGCCACGCACTAAGCCCACCATCCTGGGGGTGTCTTGGTACTGAAGGGCTTTCCAACGAGAGAGTAACCATTAACAAGCACAAAAATGGACTAGTTTCAGCAAGCTAAAGAACGGAAACTTACGATGCTGCTTTTTTGGGGCACCATTCTACTGAATGTTGGGCACCCAAATTTAGGCCTATTAAAGCTACATCCGGCCTGCCTTATAACCTTCCGCCTGCCTTATAACAGCCACGCGACGATCACATCAGTGCATTTAGCATAGCCAAGGTCAACTGAGACAGTAGCGTCGTTCCTCGCAGCAAAAAACGTAGCTACTATCTCAGTTGGCATTGCGCCTAATAGTCTGGCCAGCGTGAACGCATTGATTGTGTCGTCAAAAACCGGAATGATTCTTGTATTTTAAAATCATGATTTATAATTTTCTAGACCAGTATCTTATAATTTAGCTTCGGCGATCTATTGGAATACATAATTAATTTTAATTTTTACTGCATTATAATCGGGCCACTAAGAGAATGACTTGATGTTATCATCGATTGTTTAAGTCGTGGCCTCGCTCGTCTGTTTGAGGTGCGTGCAAGGTGCACTCTTGGCCATTCATTAGCCATTACCAAGGCACAGTATATTTCGTATGGTTTGGTAGCGCTATATTACGAGCTTGGTCCAGGGAGTTCTTGTCGTGCGAGACAGCTGCGGATATGATCGAATCGAGCTCGTCCATGCTTTGAATTCAATGGGAATGATGTGACACGGTCTAGTTTCGAGACGTTGTTACACATAAGGTAATTTCAGCAATGAAGAAAGATAATTTATGGTTCCTCTCTAACATAGTGAAGTGAGAAAATGTTGGCTCCAGTAGAAGTACTTTTACAGTAAAACCGATTTAAAAACAAGGTTTGTACTTCAACGTCGCTCTTCACGCATCGATCATCCTCCCCTTGTGGTTGCTAGGCAAAAACAAGTAACACAGGCAAGCCATCCAAATTCAACTGCCCAAAAGCCAAACAAACAAAATAATTGTGAAATATTGAATTAAATACTTTTAATTTATTTAATTCAAAAAATTCAGTAACATAAGACGAATTAAGAATAAATACGACTTTAGTTCCACGTGTCTAAAAAAAAACACTCACGAAAAACTGTTGGACTACGTACGGTAACTGTTAAATCGATAGCAGTCTCGTGATTTCGACTGTAGTTTACAATATCGAAAATAGTTTACAATAAATTCACACGTGTGACCTTGAAGCGTGTGTAAATCCTGGATTAACGAGAAAAAAAGCGTGGTCACAGTAAAACATTGAGTGTTAGTTGTCAGATAAGCATGCATTTCAGTGCGACCGCACGTAACCGGTACAAAGTGTAGTTGCAAATCAACATCGTCTTTTGTCCACTCCCGATCATTTCGTAAGATTTCCCGTACCCAGACGTTAAGCCTTTAGTGTTGCACTAATCTTCTTTCATGGATTTGTTCTGTTGACAAATGTTTTGAATCCTAGCACGAAACAAAGCATCAGCGCATCGTTTTCCCTCTCACCGCCGTACCAATTTGGCGCCGCCGCTTACGTCAATAGCTGCTAACACCGATTACAACCATAAAAAAAAATGGCTAACTAGGCTGCGGTCCCCACCCCCAAATCACTGCTTTCATGTATGTGCACAATAATACGTCTTATTATTGACGTGTCCAAAAAACTGGGCTGCAAAATGGGTGATAGACGCGGCCGTTTTTTTCCCGGCTCTGTATACATAACTTGCCCGGAAAAGCTTACAGGACTACGCACCTTGCAGGAGCCGTATAGGAAAACCTCACGACACAGTAGCAGCCATTTCACACTTTCTGGCTTGTGTGTTTGTTCTAAACTCTCCACATTCACTCACCCTAGATTCGAAATACTTTACGACGTTTTAAACTATCTCCCGAACTTAACTGTTTTACCGCGCTTACTGTTTTACGGCTAACGAAGCCGAATTCGACGCCGGCGCCATGTCTGGGCTCGATTGAACTCGCTGTCGGCAAGGTGCACCTATCGTACTGGCAAACACGGGCGATATTCGACGAACGCCGAGTCATTCTTTCAGTGGCCGGACTCTAGTCATTAGATTTTTGATCTCATAGTAATAACTAGCAAACGATTAAAATAAGTACTGCGCACACAAAGATAAAACTTCAAAGCATCATATACGTTCTTCCAGAACGTAAATAAAGTTCCCCAATATTCAACAGAAAATCTCCTAGACGCCACATTTTAAAACGGATTTTTTGAAAGGGAAAGACTAACGGTAAGTAAATAGACCTTTGGGGCCGTACTTGGTGTTGAGGATCGAGAAAAATGGCGTTGGGAGGTATATCCCTTTTAATGGCAGTTGATCACTTGAAATCAAGCTGCTCTCACCCACAGAGATATCTAGGCAGACTGTTTTGCTCTTATTTGGGCTCGTCAGTACAGAATACTCTGGATGAGAGTAACGGCACCTTGCTGGTGGTGATTAGAGATCGCTCAGAATTTCTCAGCAGGGGAGGGGGGGT